>OMOW01111676.1:0-15740 GCA_900312555.1 Lamprogrammus exutus
AATTGGCTCCGCTGGTCTCGTCTCGGCCCCGTGCCAAGTCCCTGACTAACCAAGCCGGCGTGTGACATCAATGGGCCCCGTACAAGGCAGCTCCTCCCTATGAATTCTCCTGCCCTCTGCAGCCCCTCGGCGCTGCCTCAGTATTTCTCCGTGAGAGTCAGCCATCACCGACAGGCCTTAAATCAGCATGAAAAACAAAAGGGATGAGGAGGAAGGTGATAAGAAAATTGAAGGGACGAGGAAAGAGGGGAGCCGGGAGCGAACCGTCCATCTTGCGGGGCAGTTTGGCAAAAGATGAAGATGCTCCCCTTCCTCTGTGTTTACACCAAGAAAATCTATTCTAAACAGACAGTCAGGAGGAGATAAGGGTCTGTGTTGGAAGATCGACCCACTTTCTTCTTCATCTAATAAAGTGTCCACTCATTGTTGCGCAAGAGAACAGGATATATGAGCTCCGTGGTATGTCTATTGGCCCACGCTGATCCGTAGCCAAATTCCTTTCGTAAACACCCACAAACTCCAAACCAATCCGTTGCCATCTTTTGCAACTAGCAGCACAATTTGTCCTCCCTCTATCTTCCTTACTTTCTGGGATTTCGCAAGGAAGTCTGTTTTTAGTGTCAGACACAATGTAATGTGCCTGTTGTGCTCTTCGGGCCCAATAAAATGACTTAAAAGGAACATTTCCTCCCTAATATGCTTTTCATCTATTTTGTCGTCAGAGGGTGTTTTCGTCTGGTTTATGGTCCATGAAACATATGGAAGCACTTCAGTGAGACTAGAGACACAAAGGTTTGGCAAAGACCTCGCCGACATTGATGCCTTGAAGTGAATAAAATCATCTTTTCGCACTCTTGTGTTCATTCGTTTTCATCTTCATCTTCACATCTGTTAGAGTTGAGTATTGACCCCAATATTTGTGAAGCGCCCAATTTTCATGCTGAGGTGTTAATTCTGTCATCAGCTTCTGCCCAGTCGTGTAGTGGCACGTTAGGCTGCCTTATGGATTAAAACTGTGCTGCTTTCACAAGCACAACACGAGGACCTTCAGCATCCTAAAACATCAAATTCAACCTATTTAAATCTGAAAGATAATTAATGATGGACTTTTTTTGGAACATACATACAGTTTTCCCAATGGGATGCAGCATGTGGGATGAAGTACACGTCTCGTTTGAGTTCAAATACGTGAGAGGATTTACCATATCACCAGTTGGAGCTTGAAAGAGAGGACGTTGGGTGTCACCGTTAATTTTACAGAGACGATGGATTCTGACAGGCATTGCTGGATATTCTATCATCCACCGATGATGAAATTGCACACATAGTACACTTAAGTAAATCTATCCTAACGATCCTCTCCCTTTCAACCGAGACAGAATGTCCACCAGACTGAAGAAAAAGATAAATAAAGAAAATGCTGATATAGAAACAGCAAATTTTAGCTGACAATGTTGGGCTGTACGTGTTCTGTATCTCCCCTGACAACTGACATCAATTTGACCCAACGCACGTATAAAAGCAGGGATATCTTATGTTATGTCTGTTATGCATCTGTTATTGGTTAGGTAGCTCTGTGGCGGACAGACAAGAAATATTTGTGATTTGCACATCCCACCATATGGGAAGCTGGGTTTATTTGTCAAACACTGCCTAAAGCAAAGTTCTCACATGACATCTTGCTTATTACAAGAGTGCAGCGTTAACTTTATTTAAAATGTTGACAGAAATAAATAAATAAGGGTGAAAAACCATCAAACCATCAAATTGAAAGAAATGAAAAAAAAAGAAACACTTGCAGACTTATTTTAATTTATTTCTTCCAGCGTCAAAATCGTAACTCATAATTCATTAATGTCATCCATTGCATTTTCATGCTGCTGATCTGTGAAATTTTGAAAATGCAAAAAGGAAAGAATGTGTGAAAACTGTGTATACAATTCATATTATGATCCTTTTTTCATAGTCTTACCCGAGGCTGAACTTCCAAAACTTGTCACTGCAAAACTGGCTTCTCTACACATCACCTTGATCATTGTATTAAAAACTGTCGTGTCACTGCATCGCATGCAAGGTGACAGCGCCTCCAATTGTGCGAATAAAAGCAAAACTAAAGATATTTGTTAAAGTGCGTGTTCTCATTATCCAACATGTGTCAAATGAGTGTTAGTTAGAAAAGGTGAATCTGTGTGTGATGCATTGACAGACACATTGTTTTTCCACCACTAGCGTGATTGGATTTGACACATTGCACTGCTAACCGGAAAGAATGATTAATTAATGAATAACCTGTGACAGGTCAGGGTATACTGGCATTAAATCACGTTGTCACATTGACATATTGCGAGAGTATTTATAGATTGTGCAACATGTTGTTAAATTGCAACATTCTCTTACGGTGCAGCTGCGCAATTAGTGTTTATAACTCAGGTCTGCTGAGATATATCGTTTAATCTGCTGTCTGTGTTTTACTGCTGCCACCGCTGCGCTAATGAAGTTATCGGTAAGTGCGTTTTCATTCTTAAAACATGCAACCCTTCAGTGCTAAATGTTTGGCAAATTAAGCTCTAAGAAGTATAAGCAACACTTCCACAAAATAACAATCAATTAAATCTGCCGTAAATCCCACCTTTATCAAGCCTCTAACGAAAAGGGGTTTACGTGAATTTTCAAAGCTATTTTAACATCTGTAAATGTGCTCCTAAATGTGCACGCATTATATTTCCTGTCACTTGTTGGTTTGGTATTGGTACTGTGACACGTACTTGTTATTCAGATGCTTAAGGTCGGCCACTTAGATGCTACTATATTCAGTATTTTTTTCCTCCTCTTACACCGTCATGCATATTGATGATATTCACATCATTAGCACGCATGCACGTAACCTTGACTTGCTTACCGTGTTGGTGAAGTCCAGGTTCAGGATGTGGACCTCCGACTTGTCCGCTGTGAGGAAGCTGGTCCAGCAGCCGGTGGTCATCTCCCTCACGTGGATCCAAGGGCTTTTCTCAAGCTCCAATGCATCGCACATCTGATTCGCGGCTGCAAGCAATGAAATACAATTTGTTAAGCATGGCCGGCAGCACGCAATCATGTGATCGTTGCGTAATTCTGAACAGAATCCTACATTTTGTTGATAGATTCCCACTCAAACACGAACATAAATAAGCAACCAAAACTGCCTCTTTGACTTATGCAAAGTCTGAAATTAGTTTTAATCGATGCCTCGGTCTAGAATACATACCCACAATTGGGTGTTGGTTTCCTGTTCTCTGTAAATTTTTATCCTTCCCTGTCGGGGAGGGATAAAAAGTTATTATTAGTCCTTCTGAAAGCTTTGCCCCGCTCTCTTCATCAGGGTATGGATGTTAAATGAGCGCTAAGGACTACATTGTTTAAAAACGGATCTGCTGGGTCACGTTTATCAGGCATCTCAGAAGATCGGGCAGCAGTCATCCATCAAGCCGCTCACTCCGCTCTCTGCCATGAGCCTGCCGGTTAACCTGAGGATCCACGTCTCTGGAGGCTGAATTAATGGGGCTCAGGCTGTGCGGTCATGGATGAGTTTGGGTATAAATGTCTAGTGTTTGACCTAGGTTGTGCATGTGCGTGTGTGTGCGCTTCCCTGTATTGTTAGATTGATGACTGGCAATGACAAACTATCCTTTCCCAATAAAATTCATCCTTCCTCAAGAAGAATGGTGGAGCCAATTTACAGTGTACGGGATCAGGTGTCTTTTCCCTCCCAAAAAGAGACGTCATTCTTTAACCCTAGCAGATTAGAGACAAGAGGGAACCTGTTGAAGTCGCTCAGTCATGCCAAACACCAAATACTCCCAGGAACTACAAAACCTTCCACACATTTGTTTACACATTTCCACAGCATCTGAAGTACATTCAAGATGACCAAATAGCCCGATGACATTAGGCATTCAGTTTGAGACATATTTCTTGTGTGCCACCATACAAAGACACTTTGGTAAAGTTGTGTGACTGTGATGTCGTAATAGATGCCAGAAAATGAGACATGCAGAGGTGTAAAGGGAGATGGAAAGACGCCTGCCTGTGAAGTAGCGACAAACTATGTTTGTTCATGGTGGTTTTTCTACTTTAGTAACAAACCACATTTGTTCAGTTTCAGTTCAGTATCTGTCTCGCTCTCTAAATGTTTTTTCTCACTTTCTATTGCGAGACAGAAAGTCTGCTACAAAACTGCGGTTTGATGTAAATGTACATAAGGTGTTGCAGTCAGAGAGGCTTGTGTTTCATCAAGCAACGGTGTTCAGCCTGACAGTTCCTGGCCTACTGGAAAGCAGGGGGCTTTTTTGGAGGAGAAAGAACGTCCCAGGAGCTAAATTTAGATCCTAGTTCCTCCAAACGTTCCTCAAAAGGTTCCTGTGGCGGCGAAGGTTGCTCAAGAACAGCAGGTGTTTCAGAAAACATTAAAAACTCATCACAGATACATTGCACAGTATAAGCTAAAGTAGGTATCTGTTCTGTAAGAGCACTCAGCTTTGGAAAGTAGGAGAGTTTGACATCAAATAAAGAAGCAGCTAAATTTGTAAGTAAATGACATTAAAAAAAACACTGCTTTGGTATCGTTTACTCAGCAGGACGCAATCCCTAGGAGGGCGGAGATGAAGAGTGAAACGGCAAGATGAGGAGGAAAGTGAAAGAGAGAGGGCAAAGGGTTAACAGGAAATTAGTTTGTAAAGTCAACAGGACATGCCGTATTTAGAAGCAGCACTAATCAAAGACCTTGGTTGAGGCAATGTCAGTGACTAGTGATGCAGGAGAGAGTGACAGAGAGAGAGAGAGAGAGAGAGAGAGAGAGAGATGAATACAATGACCACTTGGGGAAAGGGGCTTACATAATCAGGTCTCTTCTATTTATGTTTTCCCCCACAATGAAACCGAGGGTGGGGCTACAACGTATTCAATCAATCACGGTCATCCGTTCAATCGTTCACGTATTTGTTGATTCCACCTCTAGTCCACAATATCCACGATAGGCCAATAGATGATGACGAGAGTGTATTCTAATTTGATCACAATTCTGTTTTCAGAATACACACACGTTGAGCCAAATGGGCGGTGAATCATTTGTTCATTCATCCACGTGTCATCAAATCATCCATTTCAGTAACAGCGCATTGCGCTGTTGGATTTCAGCACAATGTCAGATGCTGTTTAATGAAAACTGTCAAAGCTACATTATTTGTTTGCGTCCCATTACTATGTGTGAATTTACTGATTACATTTCATATTAAAAGTGTGTAATAATCGCCACTGTACTACAACTTAAAGTCAAATCAAGGACACATCTGGTACTGATTGTGGAACCGCATTCTTTGTGCAACAACACCTACACAGTTTTCTTGTCTGTTTATAGTTGGACGGTGGGTTTCCTCGCAAATCAAGATGGAGAGCCATCTTTGCCGTCTTTCTTCTCCTTTTCTTACCCTGCAGGTCAAGGCTGGTTTCCTGTTATTCTGGCCGTGTGCGTTAATGTCTGTTACTCCATATCCACATCCATAACGTTATGTCTCTCTTGTTCTGCTCTGACAGAGTCAACGGCCCATGACTGCAGGCACCCAGGAGGTCTTGACATAAATCACTCTGAGTGCGTGCGAATGTGTGTGCGTGTGCGTGTGTGTTGTCTCACTGGTATCCTATTTACGAGTCACCATAGGATATGAACCACATTCATTCTGCCATCTTGACCCCGGAAATGCCAATGGCTTCACTAAGCGGTTTGCTGGTAAATGAGGTATAGAAGACCCATTTCTTTCCATGTCCTCTTTATCTACTTATATCAGTCCCCTCCATTTCCCATTCCATGAGAGGAAATGTTTATGGTTGGTGGTGATTCCCATTTAGATGTTAGTTTTGAGGGGGAGATGTGAATAGAAACCATTAGGGTTTAAAGGGACAGCAGATAATGGGCCCAATTCACGGAAAGAGCATATGATCCTATTTGATCCTAAAGTTAATTTTGGGCATGAATGCACCTAAACTATTGATATTAACCATATTAATAATGTGAGTGTTTTAATTAAGGAAGCTTAGTTAATTTACCAAGCTATAGGAACACATTCATAGCCTTAATAGGCACTTCTGTTCATCTGTAAAAAAAAAAATACAGTATTTTAGCTTGCCGCTTAAAGCTTAAAATGCAAAATGTTGTAAAGACCAACAAGAGTGCAGCCAAAATCAATACTCCTTGTGAATAAAGCATGGATAAAGCCAATATCTGAGAGCAATGGATGACTTTTGACACTTTGGACAACCTGAGGAATTCCATCTGGATCCCTGCGACATCCTGAAGGAGAAACAAAAGGTCTAAACTGATCCTGGCATACATGCAGGGTTTGCATGTTCCTGCCTCCCTGACCCCCCCAAAGACATTCCAGAGGAATTATATGCCAGTTGACCAGGTCACCAAATTACAGTAATCTATTATCCATGTGTGTTCCATTTATGGATATCTCATTAGGAGTGGTCACTTCCCAAAGCCTGGAAGCTCAGTTTGAGTAATGCAGGCCCATTCTGCTCTCAGTCTTCGCTTCGCATTCATCAGACTCGGATGCACTTCAGGCTGCCGTGCTTTACTTTGTCAGGTTCACCGACTGCAATTTGTCAGTTCCACCTATAGTTTGTAGGGATCAGTTGAGCTTTGAGAGCCACGCATTACCACTCTGATGACTGACTAACTGAGCTTAAGCTGACAAGATATAGCTGAATGTCATGAAGTGCATCGGATCTGAGGGAGACGGCTTATTCTAGAGCCCAAACTGCCCATCTTAGGTTCACACAAAATAGACATTGTATATAAATCAATTTCAATCATCCAGGTATAAAGTAGCTGAATAAAACTCAATTGTAACAACACTGCACTGGGATGTCAGGGGAAAAAGCCATTTTTAGGTGTAATGTCTACACATATCTTTCAATATTTAAATTATAACATTCTTTACTGCCATTATTAATTTGTGATGCCAGCCGGAAACTCCTAAATTTAGTTTCCCAGGAGGGACCCACGTAATTATACAGAGTGGACCAACACTGCATTGAAAGGCCAGCGGATGCGCTTGGCCACTGCTGGGTGTTTTGAGGTGATTTATCATTATTAAGGGTTGAGATAGACCTACACAGTGCTGGCATCCTTTATTTGTTAAACTCTGTGTCCTTCTTTTTTCTCAAATGTGTTGGAACACGAAATCTGTGCTGTACAGCTTTTTTTGGTGTTGCTTATTTTCTATATTTTAATTTTTTTGCACCTAAAAACATTTTTCCTCCAAGTGATTAAATGACACCAGCACAACAAATTAATAATGTGCTTGGCAAAAATGTCACAACTCATCACCTCCATGTCTAATCTCCATCTAACAGTACAAATCTTCTGTTTGCTGATACAAACACCCAAAGGGGATCTTGACAGTCTTGGCGCCAAAGGGAATTAATTGGATTTGATTTCCAAAGGTGGGCACTGGCTGTTTTCTGACTGACGCGAAAATGAATTGGTTGCAAGTCCCGCTATGGGGCAATCTGGAACAGGTTTTCACTCAGTGTGAGCAGACAGTGAGTGGGGAGAGGGAAATAGAAAACCTGGAGTGACTGGAGGAGTGATATCACAAATGGCAGGGAGGGGAAATTGTCGCTGCGAAAGCAAAGCAAATTCCAAATGATCTGTTTCAAAAATACACATCACATAAACATCGTGCCTATTTCCTTTTGTCATTATTTGTCCTGTGCTGCCTATGTCCGCCATTAGCCAATTACCACGCAGGGATACCCTTCACAGTGAGCTATGTATGCAGCCTTCTAAAATATACCCTTCCTGATGCAAATGTTGCACTGAATAGCAGCAATCATGTGTCATCGTGGATTTCAGCATAAATGCTGTGCTTCACTTTCACAGTGGGAGATGATTCATCACACAGGCCTCTTCTATAATAGACGTGATAAAATGGCCCAATTTGGCTCCTGACTGACATGACCGCATTAAAAAGCAGACTGACTTAATCATTACGTCTTTTTTGGACATATTCTTGCATATTCTCATATCAATCAGTCACACTGAACTCCGATAATAAGGGCGATTAACGAGAGGAACACACGCGATCTGGAGACCTGCCAAAAATCAAGTTGCTTTATGGGAACAGGACACCAAGTTTCTCTGCAGAGTCAAAGCACCAAACAATTTGATTTGATGAGTTTGAAACGCTTGGAATAACTGTTGAGAGGGTTGAATTCTATTCTTAAAGTGCGTTTCTGAATGCAGCACGTTGGCCCCAATCCAATAGATAATACAACAGCTGTGCATCAAATCCTGCACTTGAAAAGCTTATGTAGTCCAGTTTTTGTTCAGATTTTGAAAATGTTGATTCAACACTGTGAACATTTATGAAGCCATATTTGTATTGGATATCATTTAAGGGAGAGCCCTTTCTAAGATTCTGCCGCAACCATGTATGTGAATCGGGGTGGAAAAAATAGTAGACTTAACTTTCAATGTATCAACACCAACGCAACCTACAGCCTGAAAATGAGCATTAAGTTCAAACAGCATAGTTAGTGGTGGTGTATTGGAGTGTATTATATCGAAAGGTAATTTTTACTATTTATTTTTTACCAACTCAAAGGTCAATTATCTAAGTTATCATAAGCTAATACTCAAAAGTGCAACACCATCACTCCAAATGATTATGTAAGTATTGTAAATATTGTTAAAAGCGCAAAGGCTGCAAGCAAACTTGGGTACTGCTTCTTGCACGTCCTGTTTTCATACAGTTTCTTGTCTTCTTTTTTGTGTTCTTTCCTCTTTTTCCTACATGCTTTCATGCGCATCCACACAGGTACTTGTGCTTCACTGTACCTGTGCAAATGACAAAATAAAGCCTCTTGAATCTTGAGACGTAGCGAGTTTTTAATTTCTATCACACCTTAATCGAATCCTTGTCTAGATTCACATGCGGCCCACTGGCTTGCTCTCATGCCCTCCATCGCACGGACAAGCAGAGCCGGCAGACAATGTCAAAGACCAACTGTCTCCTCTGTCCCTCAGGGTAGAGTAAACTGTTTGTGTCCAGGGTCGGGCGACGGACTCATGAGGGGGGAAGGGGAGGGAGGGGTTAGAGGTCGTATCAGTGCTCGTTGGAAAGGAGAGAGACGCAAAGGGGGCAAGGGAAAGGAGGGCTTCAAGGCTGGCTCAGTCTCCCTCGACAACACACACGCGCGCACACACACACACGTACACACACCTATTGTCCCGGCGCTTCCGCAGCTGCAGATTGAGGCCTGACCATCCACAGGAAGGTAAACAAGCTCTTATCAGTGCTCTGCAGGGGCCTGCAGGGGCCTGCACTGTCCCCTGGCCTCTCACCCCTGCACACTACACACTGCACACCCAGTGCTACACACTAGCTTCCTGACCATCTCACCTCCCACTCGTAAAGGAATCCTACAATGCTACCAAAAATTGCTGATTAGTCTTGTCAGTTTTATGGCTTCGGAGTGCTCGTGTGAGCGCACGCGTATGTGCCAAATCTTGCGTCTGGTGTTTACTGGAGAGGAACTGAAGACGCGATAGCCGGTCTGGAGACAGCTTGTCTTCACACTAGCTCTGTTTACACCTCTGGGAGCCATTCGACCGCCGTCTCGTCATTTGTCGGAAGTCAATGGAACAAGAAGTCAGACGGCGGCGTATGGAAGCACCATGGCTCACTTCCGTCACTGTTCGCTCACTCACTCACTTTATGCCCTGTCTGCTGCGAGTTATTAAGCATTTCATATTCTCTGACGTAGATACATTTCATTATGTGGAATGTTGTTGTTCTGTGTCGGCAGGAAGCACCTGAGAAAAGCTTTGGAGACCAGAATGAAGAATATATCATCGCTTTTATATAGCTGCTCACAAATAATTCCACCTGATCTGTTGCTGAGCAGACACCGCATCAACACATCCACTCCATTCACTTATTCTTTTCATTTGTATTCAGAAAGAACCCCAGCAATGCACAATTAATCATCTGCGTGTTAATTAGCTGTGCTTATTTTGAATAGACAGACTAATTTAGAGAGTTTCATGCTAACTATGTACCACCAAGGCAGACTGAGGAGTTTAGAGATTCATTGCACAGTGGTTGCTCCCAATCATTCAAGATTGATGTAGCTTTGCACAACATATGCCTCTTGTAGAACCAACAGAGATTAACTTGTTTTTCATGACTGATTTTGCCAGTAAATATTAATGCTTTCTGATATGAGGGCGGCATAGTAATGAGTCTCTTTTTTTAATTGAAGGGGCAATATGTCAATATGAACAAAGATCACAACTACAACAATTACATATAACTTAAACTCATACGTTTCTGATGCTGATAAAGGTTTCGTTTCATGAGCGGTCTTTGCACTGGAATACAGCGGGCCTACTTTCCTTATTATAACCCGCTACCAAAAATGCGAGATGCTCTTCATAAATAAATATTTATATCACAGTATTTTGTGTAGTGGTAAGAGTTATTGAGCCTTAGCTGCATCAATCACTTTCTTGGCCCA
The DNA here is from genome assembly GCA_900312555.1 of Lamprogrammus exutus. Lineage (NCBI taxonomy): Eukaryota > Metazoa > Chordata > Actinopteri > Ophidiiformes > Ophidiidae > Lamprogrammus > Lamprogrammus exutus. The sequence continues at coordinate 10,561 of OMOW01111676.1, forward strand.
TGAGTGGCAAAGATCTTCAAAACAAGCTGACTAACGCATCATCCTGACATATGTATCTAAACGTGTTCAGGCTAACAAGTTACAATTACCTATACACATTCAGCAGATATGGAGCGACATTAGCAACCCACTGGAGTCTTCTTCTTGTTCAACTGTTGACTGTAAATCCAATACTCACTCTAGCTTCAACTCCATTTTGGTCTCCACCAATTCCTGAGTAAATTATCTGGGTCTTTTTTGCTGCTACATGGTTTCTACTGCTGGAGACAGATCAATAAAATGGATAAGACTCCACTACATGGTAAATGTATGGTAAACGGGCAGTTGTAAATCCAAGATAACAAAAAGTGTAACAGTCATTAGATTCAGAGTGGATATTAAATAGAATAATTACTGCCAGTTTGCCAAAGTGAAGATTTTGATCCGCCAAAATATGACGGAGAGATCTGCGCAATGGCTTAGCGTATATTCAGTTTCAGTTGTCACATTAAACTACTCTCTTGACTACACAGAGCTGTTCGACAAGTGTAGCTCCGTTCCCTCCCGGGTGTGAAAAGATTAGGTACCCTGATCTTCACTTTTGGATTTGTTGTAGTCATTTTGCCAGATTAAAATAATCTGTCAAACAAACAGCACCAAGGATTTCGCTTTGAGTCACATATCCATCTTCCAGACATCGGAAAAACACAAGCAAATGACAGTAAATCTCCGCACATCCAGGAGGGAGATGTGAGCTCTCTCTCTCTCTCTCTCTCTCTCTCTCTCCCTAAAATCACATGAGCTGTTGCACAACACAAACAGATGCTACAAACACACACACACACACACACACACACAAACAACAGTCTTAGCCACTCTATAAAAAGTAACTTACTCTCTGTAGGAGTTCAGCCATATATTGAGAATTGCATTAACATTCTCCAAAATGTCATTTGGGTAACATTTATATTCAGCAAATGTTTTTGAACTTTTCACCTAGGCCCAGGGCAATTAAAGACAAAGTAAAAGCTATAATGTTCACGGCAAAAAGATTACGACCTCAGACATTTCATCTGATTATTCTGTCTGGGTCAGATATGCAATAGGGGCAGACGTTTCCCTTTGTACCCTCATCGATTTGAGTCACTAATGAGTTAAATAAGATTGAAACGAAGACATATCATGTAAAATAATTTTTCATTTTGAGAGAGATCTGGAAGAGTCTCAGGTGTTTCTCAGCTTGAGCACCACTGAGTTTAAGCTTTTGGTAGACCGGCTGCCAAACCAAGATTTTACCCTCCAATTTCGGTCCTAAGACACAGGTACATTTCCTGTTTGCGCAGAAACCCCGGGGTTGACAACGGGCAGACAGACCCAGAGATAAGAACACATAACGCCATGCCTTATCTGAGCAGACAGCGGGCATGTTAACATAGGCACAAGTGGTCGCCATGCTGATGAGGCGTTTATCTCGCCGACTACTAATGAGCCATTCAGTGCTCATGGCAATGCATACTGAAAAGCACGGACCCCAGGGTGCAAGACCTCAAAAGTCACACGGGAGAAAGTCATACAAAATGCATGCAGATCCATAACTGAAAGTTATCGTGAAGCCTGGGAATATACTCGACTCTTCATAATCGCTCGGTTTGGTCATTCCTTTATCAGCGCCATTGTTTTGCCTTGGAGGTGTCATGATGAGGTCCTTTTTATGTAACACAGAGGTACATTTTCAATTATTTTCACACCACAAATATGGATTACATCAGTTTAAATTGATTTTAACCTGGATTTTATATTCACAAACGTCAAAAAAATGTCCTGTGTTTGGCAGCAAGACAGCACTGGTCACTACAGTTTACAACAGAGTCCTCTTGTAGTGACAACAGCTTTTAATATGCATCTGATTATAGAAAGTGAAGACAAAAAAAAAAGGTTTGCAGTGCGTGCTTCTCTAATTCCATGTTTTATTCAATAAATTACAACACAGCACCATTTATAAAGGCACATACAGTAGCATGCGCGAAGCAGTCCAACGTTGGCTCACGTAAATTGTGTGGGAACAAACAGCAGCAGAGAGGAACATGGCACTAGTGAGGCTCCCCCACACGGCTGCTTTCTGTATTCAAACAGAGGAAAAGCGAGGCAGTCAGAAGTGGATTGTTATTTGGGAGGGGCATAACACTGAGGGAGATTGAAATCGGTCTGAGGGAGCGACAAGTGGTCGCGTCTCCCTGCCACCCAGTCTGACTGCAGGCAGAGCTGGCTGACTACAGTAAAACAGGGGAAGTGGACTGTTTTGACTTTCAACGCCATTTTTAACATGACGTTATTTTTATTTTTTTTTCTGGCTCATTCCACCGCATGCCTTCCGAGAAAACCTCTGTCATCTCGTTCCTTTTCTTCCTTTTTTTTTTTTCTCTGACGCCGAACTTTTCTCAACTCTGTCTATCAGATCTCAATTTTTTTTTGAGTCAGGCTTTTTTTTGGCTCAGTTCCCTTTTACTTTTGCCATCATTTCTCATACTTTTCACAATTTCTCTATTATCTCACTTGTTCCCCTGTAGTTTCCCCTCTCTCCATCTTGTACCTTTTGCTATCACTATCTTTTTAATTCCCTCTTTACGTCTTTTTCCCCCACCATCTTCCTTTTGAACCACTTATCTGCTCTCTGACAGTCACATAAATCTGACTCCCCCCCTCCTTCCCTTACTGTCTCTGTCTGTCTTTATGAGCTCTGTTATCTGTGTCTGTCTGTCTGTCTCCCCCTCGCTAAAATCCCTTTTTCAGACACCCCTCCCTCCTTCTCCGGCGGCTCACTAATCACTTTTGTACTTTTCCTACGGCCCGTGGAGGGAGACTCTGGGGTAGGCAGAAGTGCAGGCGGGAGGTCTGGAAGTTAACATCATGATGCCCGACTCCCATTGGGAAGCTTGTTGCAGCAGGAGGCATATTCAACACTACTTCCTGTCAGGAAATGCTGGGCGCACAGTGGGTAAAATCACTAAATACAAAGACTCCAGTTGGACCCATACATAATTCTTAAAGTGCTCAACAGCTAAACCCATCTAAAGTGCTAGCAGTCATTAAGATCACCATTGCAAATACAATCTTATGCACATATAATATTATTTATCCTACAAGCTAGACTCCCCTTGTTAAAAGCTTAGTGAGACTAAAATCCATTACCTTAAGCTGTGCTGCCAAGCTACTGTAAGTTATGTTACATTTTATATTCAAGCGCAAAGCAGAGTCAACAGACTGTTCTGCCTGGGGGGGGTAGAGCTAATATTAGAAATTTACTGTTTGGGATTCAGTACTGCAAACGTGACTTTGATCTAAGGCACTGACAAATAACCCCAGTCAGATGACTTAAGGTAACTGCAGGGATTTAGAAGAGCTCAGACATGAACCTTGCGCAGCAAGGCCTTCAAAACAAACTACAACATTTTTTAAACATAATTAACCTTACTGAGAGGTTAGTCAAACCAGGACTGGTGAGATGTTTGTGTTATTAGAGTCTGTCAGAGGGCCAAAGATTATGGAAGAGCTGGGAATGAGATGAGAGAAACCACACCGATACAAACATACGGGATATTTTACTACATAAGGTCTATGGACGAAAGCATAAATGATCTTTGAGGAAAAAAAGTCAGGCAGGGTTTGATTTTCTAAATAATCCTGAGCTGAAGGAAACAGGATTCCACATCAGAATGTATCTGGATTTTTAAGTTGTTATTTTTGCCTGTGGCTTAAGATAGGGAGACAGAAAGTCAGCAATGGGACTCGGAGGACAAAGATTGGGTGGGTCAAAAACATAACAACATATTTGCTGTTCTTTAGCAGGAGAGAGTTGAACTACTCATCCCAGAGGCTTCTTCAGTTCCAAACGTGAAAGAAGTGGAACCGAGATCACCACCCAGCCATTCGCAGAGGTGATCAACTCACTAGACAACATCGAGATCAGACGTTCAATATAACAAACTGTGAAGTACATTCAGTATAAATGGAGAATGAGAATTGAAGTTTACTGGAAACCAACCCACACAGATCAGTATCTTACAGTTCCCATTATCTCCTAGAACACAAGCTGGGTGCCACCGGGCTCAGAATCTCCCTCCCGGCACTGAAGCCAAGGACAAAGACTGTGAACTTGTGGCTACCCAGAGTGGGCATTCGTCAAGACAACATGATCCAACAGGAGCACTGACAGATGAAGAGAAGAAGCCTAGCAGGCAGAAAAGCACTTCAACCATATGTGGTTGGAGCATCTGAGCAACAAACACCTTTCAAAACCCAGCAACGCAATAAAAATCAGTTCGCCCATTCAGATGAGGAAGCGGTACAGAATGGTCGACTGCATCAAAACCGATTGGGATCTAGCGAGATCAAGATGGCAGGCTGGATTCTGATGAAGCCGCATTATTGTTCGTAAAACCACAATTCTTTTCACTATATTCATTTTTAACAACTACACCCTGCACTGTTCCAAGCCTTGATGATCTCAGAGAATCTTAAAGTCATCTTTCTGCCTTTTTTTTTTAGGTATTCTGTATCAAGACCCTGAAGACTATAATGATCGTCACGGTCTCATTGTAAGTGCTGAAATGCTTCTAATGAGCGAATACAGTCTGGAAAGTCTCTCTTTTCAACCTTCTCTGTCATGAAGGAGACTCCTGACTTACAGACAACCACTTACTCGATGACAGCACTTATATTTAACAGCGTGACTGCAGAATGGTTCAGTTTCCACTTTATCCATCAGGAAGACCGTGAATGGCATTTTATCACAGACCACTCAGTTGTAGTATACAATACAGTGATGTCTTAAGGTCCCTTTTTTCACATACATTTATGATATTCACTATTTTATAAGCTGGTAATCCCGCATTTTGCTTTGTAATAAATGTATAAACATAGTACTTGAGAGTTATCTGTAACACATTTGAAAATATATAGTGTTTAATAGAAAACATACAGGAAAACTGATTTGATTCTTTAATTGGCTTCAGGGTTATGGCAGGTGTTGTTATCAAGGAATACGTTGGTTACTTCGACTGAGAGTTTCTAAGGCCGTGACAATAAGTCAAAGGGTGAGAGGCCAAATCAATCAGAAAATCAAAGTTCCACCAAGACGAGCAAACCTGGCAGATCAGGAACACTCAAATCGGAAGCAATTGCTTAGTGCACCCTTCACTTGA
>OMOW01111690.1:0-11060 GCA_900312555.1 Lamprogrammus exutus
TATTTTTATAGACCAGCTCTATTAACGCATAATTGTTCTATGATTTGTCGTCTCTTTTCTTTTTTTTTTTTAAATCTGCTTGGCGTAAAGGAACGTTTTGCTGAAACCATTCGTATTTTTTCAGTTATGGTACAAAATGGACCTTTGTAGTCACGGCACCAGAGGATTGGGACATAAACCTCGGGAGGGTGACGCATCTGTGATGGTCTCCAGTACGAATGATGGAACCGATCGCATCCGCTTTGGAATCAAACCGTTCTCTTCGCGTCACGCTTTGACGGCATGTGCGTGCGTGCGTGCGTGTATGTGTGTGTCACAGCAGATAAAAGTGTGTGGGATGTTTCATAATCAAGTCAAACTGTTTTTAAGACCGGAATATGCAAGCAGGTGTTATGATCCTTTTCTATAAAATGTATATGACTGTTAACCTCATCCCTGTCAGAGTGTTATGAACATACAGCAAGTTAATGAAACCATATGATCAAATTGAAGCAATATATCCCAGTATTGATCATCAACTGTGTGTCCACTTTATTATCAGTATGGCCAAGCCTATCTGGTCCCGAGGACATACTTGGCTGTTACAGCTATATAACTGTACACTGTGATACCAGTGAGGCAGCTCTGGGGTTGGAACCAACTCCTCCGCTCTCCAGGACCAACTGAAGCTTTAATGATTAAGGCCTCTTTGTGTGTTTTTGCATGTAAGGATCCTTTTTTTTTTTCGTTGTTTGTTTTGGATTGAGTGGCAAATTCCAAATGACTTTAACATGCGATTGTGTGCATCTGGATATTTGTGTTTGCGTGGGAGTAGTTTTTGTGTGAGTATGTGTTTGTGTGTCTGCCCTCTTTCCTCTGCAGAACGGTGGGTTTTTCAAGGATAAGAACAAAAAAAAAGGGTGTGAGAGAAAGTTGTAGAGAGTAAATCCATGTAAAAATGGAGCGATTCAGTGAGTTTTGTTCCTGTCCCATGACTGGCGTAGTGCTTTATTATTCCTCAAAAAACTAGCAGTTAATGCCTGTGCTTTCCAAAATATCACAAATGTGCCTGAATCTTTCTTACAATCTTTTGTTAGCTAATATAGTTTCTCTCAAACAATCAAATCCAGTCGAATCTCACAGACTCAAGTGTTCTATTAAATCATCCGTGTTTTAAAAAAAAGAAAGAATCTGTTGCGTTTGCGTCTGTTGCAAGTTTGGGCAAAACCAGCCGAGAAAGGAGAGAAATCTGTGACCTCCTTTCTCTCTCTCAGGCCTCCTCGGTGTTTAAGATTGGCAGTGGGACGCATGCAGCGATAACAGCTTTTCTCCCTTTAGAAAGCCTTTCCAGCCTTGAACCTTGCTGCCTTCTTGTGTTGACCAAAACGCCCCCCCCCCCGCCTACCTGTGATCAGATTGTTGATTTGTTCGCTTTGACCATAATGCACTGTGTTTCGCAGTAGGATTGAAGAATCACAGAGCTGTCTATGCACTTTGTCCTCTGCCATGCCAGAGGGTAGAATAGCCATATTAAGGTCCGAGTAATTCTCAGTGATTCCCCCTTAAGTACACACCAGCGAGAAACTTACTGTGTTTGGCTTTATGGAAGAGACTGTGCCTGACATGCATCATACATGTCGATCCATGTAAAAAAAAAAAGAAAGAAAGGGAGACCTGGAGCTCGCGTTTGACCCTTGTGGGATGGAGCTCAGCAAGGACTCAGCAACTCAGATCTGTCGTTTAGCGTGTGGCAAAAGTCCAACAACTCCAGCGTTTTGTCAAAGATGAAGGAAGCTTACACGTGAACTGAAAATGCTCTTTTTCATTTCCGCTGTGGTTTTGTAGAGGCGTTTGGACCGTTTGTGTCATGTCCCACCAGTGTCTGTGTGTGTCGCGAGTGCTGATGAGAGACAGACAAATTCATTCTCTTCCAAAGGGCTCTGTTGTAGCGATCCTACACAACACTTCAGTGAAAGCTTGCCTTAGTTTCGGTTGTTTTTAAAGCATATCTAGATTATTAAACCATTCCAAATTAACCTCTTGCATGTGAAAATATGGTAATGACCTCAAAGTACTTTCAACTGGAATCAGTGAGAGGATTATGCTATCTTAAAGAGTAAGATATGAGTCTCGTGTCATTTTTGAACATAGACGCAGGTTCAGAAAGAGTTTTTGTCTACTATAGGCAGATGTGAAAGGCAGGCGGAGGTGCAGTATGCGTGTCTATGCAGATTCCTATGAGAGCTGAACAATTCCTACACATTAATTATGTTATAATTGTATCATTTTAAATCTAAAACTATAAATATTGTATATAATGTCATTAATTTCTGTAATCCTGTACATGTAATGCAACCACCTTTCTTTTTGAAGGGAATAAATGTGTGGTACATGTTTGTAAATAATTTTTTGCATAGCACTTGTTGCCTTTTGTTGTATGTCAAGGCTCATTTCAGCGCTTAAATACATTGTTTATATGTAATGAATAGATAAATCCATTCTTGCCTGCTTAACTTTGTACATTTTTGTGTCTGTAATGACATTGTCTCCATTTTGTTTTGCATTTGTACAGATGTTAAAATATCACTGCAGCTATGTTACGGTATGAAAATAAAGCACTTGTTCTGTAACATAACACGACTGAACAATTCAATGTTTAATTAACTGACTGAATTTTTTCCATTATGGGTGATTGGGGAGCAAAAATCTGCAAAAGACATGAAGCATTTAACAACTTTGACCAAAGAAATCAAAGCATCCATGTTGCTTCCCATGCCATGTCCTTGAAACATGATTGCTCATTAAATAATTAGATGTTTTAAAGGTTTAGAATACTCATTAATTATTTAACTGTCTAGACAGCTTGATAGTTACCTGATGACATAACATGACAGTTAAGTTTGGTACGCAAACATCAGTCAATAAGCTAAAGCTCTACCAATCAAAATGCTCAATTTCAGTCACAACAGTGAAATAAACAATTTAAATCACTAACTATCTAATGTTGCAAGATGCACAGTGGCCTCTATACTGTACTCAAATATATTAAACATTATTTTTAACCTCATCAGCTCAGTTATATCAAACATCTGATGGTATAAACCCTTTGAATGTACAGAACACGCTGCAGTTTACTCAGGTTTATGCACTTTTTTTAAGTTTTTAGGTATGGATTGAAATGTATTTAGAGCACAGTGACCCCTGGTGTACATTTGAAAACATTACATTTTATCTTTTTATATAATATACTGTATATGTATGTATGAAAATACAATATACTGTATACATATATTTTTGATAGATAAAACAGCAATTTGGAATGCAAATCCTATAAAAAAAAATCAATTAGAAAATCAGTGCAGTTAATACATTAAGAAGCAAATGTAAATTCTCTGATCCCCTCCAACATTTTTACTAGTTTTATATTCTTATTTTTCCTCACACAATCCTGATAAAAATAAACAAGCACTCACTCTGAAAAATGTCATTTCATTTGCAGTGCATCAGAGAGCAGTTACATTCTGTTTTCTGCATTACTGATTCAGCTGATAAGCATGTACCGATGGTCTGTGACTGTCAACAGTCTCTAAAAATCAACGATCCCTGATCAAAAATAGTCTCTTTAAAGTGGAGGTGGTCCGATGAACCGTGTCGGCGTGCAAAAAGGCTTCATATCCACCCCTTTGTTGAGAGGAATCTGTCAATCATGTCAAAGGACCTCGCTGGTTGGTCATAAGGCAGAATATGCCCCCCCCCTCGAATGATTACCTGTGTGATAAAAGCGACAAATAAAAGGAGAAAATAAGAGACACATCCTAATTTTACGTAGATCTGACCAACAACCAACAATATTAGAGAATAAACTGACAAGCATTCCATGGTTTGTGATCGCGTACCTGGTAAAAATCTCCAACTTGTCTTACATATCCTGCCACCTCTGTGTCCGTGGGCTGAACCTTCCAGTGGAATCGAGGTGCCGTTTTGAATTCAGCAGCCCCGGTCCAGTTGACCGTAGGCAGGAATCTCTCAGTCAAGGGAGCGGCTACAATCACATCCAACTGACCACTGTACATCAAGACCTGGAAAAGCATGAAAATGCCCCAGAAATAAGAAAGGAAAGGGTGATTAGAGGGGGACGAGTAATCTCACAGGGATTGGGGACATCAACAAAATCAAGTCAATCTATTTTTTTGACTAAATATCTCAATACTGAATAGATGATATTTTGGGGGATGATTGAGGGTTCTTTTAACAGTTAAGAGAGAGGTCAATAAGTAATGTGGATGTGATAAACAAAGGGGCATTTACAATATATTTCACTGGTAGCACAATGAAAATAAATCAGGAAATTGCAACATTTAACGGTACCGCAGGCTTTAAAACCAGAAAAGACAATATTTATATCACAATATTACAATGACAATGAAAATTTCAGATAAGACACTGATTCATCTCCCAGGTCTACATTCTAATCTGCAGTTATCTCTTTAGACTATAAACATGGCACATTTTGGGCATTTTCAAGGACCTGGTTTGTTGTATAAACAAATCAAAAATGTAAAAGTTATACTGTAAGTAAATTGAAATTTTAAAATCAAGAGTTCTACTTTTCCATATTTTTCTGTTTTGTTTTGCAAATACTTTCCAGATTAATTTTTCATTTTTAAAGATTTTTAATTAATAAAAAAAGAAATCTGTATTTTTTTTCTAAATTTTTCCTTGATTTTAAGAATTTGTCAAGAAATTGCAAAGTTTAGTGAAAGATATTTTTTTTACAGTTCAGCTTAAAAAGTGGCAGATAAAACTGAATGAAAGATAAAATAGCGAAAACGCCTTTAGACTCTGAATGCTTAAACACGCAGCCATTGCAGAGCAAATACAGCTGCAGTAGTTGATACTTCACCCTATAGTTGTCCATCAGCACCCCCAACCACGGTTTGATGCTCTTCATGACATCCTGCAGGAGGTGCTTCTCCACCTGCGAGCCGTCGTGGAAGGTCAGATTTCCCACGTGGATGGAACGCCGCACCCGGGGCAGAGTCACGAACTGGGAGAAGTATCCCTGGTCCTCCGGCTCCTGTTGTACAAATCAATACAAAGAAGTGTTCTTATCTACAGCCATCACAAGTAACAATTACTACATTTATGTGGAAAGCTTCAGAAATAAAATCTATAATGTGTCTCAGAAACTACTAATTACAAACATGGAGGGTTAGGGTGAGGATGAGGGTCCAAACAATAAAGATTGAGGGCCACCGATGATCTGTGGTTTAAGATTTAGAGTTGCATTTTATTCCTGTCCGTGTGGGAAGTTGAAAAATTAAGAATTGATGCTTTTAACACTTTCAAGTTAGATTTTCAAGATGGAGTTTTGGTAGATTCTTACAAATACAGCTACATCGGAGGTTAAACCTGGATAATTTAAGGTGTCTGGTACCCATAAAAAAGAGCCCTATACGCTTGCTTTCCCACATGCAAAGATGTGAGGAATAATTCCTATTTCAATTTGATCACATTGACCATAAACTAATGCAGCTGAGTAGCTGCTTCCTGACGTTTGATGAAAGCAGAAAATTGGGCCAACATTTCAATAAATCATCATCAAAAGCGTAATGTGGATTCTAGTGTAAGAGTGTGAGAAAGAATGCTAAGATTATAAATGAGCCAGCAGAGAAAGTGCGATCTAAATCAGCATAAAAAGGCTCTGATGTGTGTCTAAGTACCTGACATAACAGGTAGTTGAAATAGTTGGTGCAGCCTGTAGCATTTTGGAAGAAGGACGGGTACGGCTCCACGTCACCATTCAGCAAACTGTCGAAAACCTGAAATCACAGGCGACAAAACCTCTGAGTTTCAGAAATTAACAGCGACCATAACAACAGAATTAATAACCTCCACCTTCAGAAACTCTGTATATAATGAATAACAAATGATTTGGATTTTGACAAAATTGTGTCCAGCACGTCTCACCTTAAAAGCCTCCACCCACTTCTTCTGCTGGATGAGCTGCACCCCCAGGTCCGTCTGCTGGACAACGTACTGCTTCTGGAGTTCATCGATCATTCCCGTTTGGTACATGAACTCGGCATAACCCCCCAGCATCTGAGAGACGGGAAAGTAAAATATTCATATGCCATACAGGCTAAAGTGTGGATTACAACCTACAGTTACAAGCACACGTGTAACCTGAACAATGAAAGCAGGACAGTTCCTAACCAAGATACATTTCACGGTTTTGCGATGTGTGTTCCACAATGAAATGTGCAGATGGTGTATGGGACGCAGTCAGATACACACCACTTCTGGGTCACAGAGGCCATCACCTATGGCCATGCCTTTAAGGTTGATCTTCACCTTAGCGGTGGGGTTGCTCTTATGGATGTAGTAGGAAATGGCGGGAACATACTTTCCTGCATAAGACTGCAGAGAGAGAGAGAGAGAGAGAGAGAGAGAGAGAGAGAGAGATTTTAATTTGTTGTCCGTACATATTATGGTTTGCTATATCTGTATATCAGATCAAAACTTGACCATGAGGTACATCGACTCATACATGATAAAGCACAGAGTGTAACATCATCTTAACAACATCTCACCTCTCCAGTTGCATAGAACTCGTTAGACTGATACTCGGGAAACATCTGGAAAAACTGAGTCAATGCACTTTTGGAAAAGAAAAAGAATAAATGGCGTTAGAATCAAATAAAAGAGCAGATTTTTTGAGAGCACCGTGCAACAGGGACTTGTCTGAGATCCGTGGCCGCCCTTTACCTGTACAGATCTCTGCCGACATCATCCTGGTTCTGAGCAAAGCCTCTGTCATCGTCTGTGAAGCTGAAACCGGTTCCAACCTGGGAATACAAATACTCTGCGTCAGTCTCGCCAGTCAACATTTGAGGATGCATTTAAATGTCTGACTGGATGAAGAACTTTGACCTTGAATGTCTCATATGTAATCTGTTCACATCTCTCTCTTTTTTGCTTTTTTTTTAGGATCAATCGCAATACCTACTGGATTGTCGATGTACAAAACTGAATATCTGCTCGTCCAGGTGAAATCCCTGAAGCCAACTGCAAAGACAAAAGACACGACGAGTCAAAAAAAAAGATAAACAATGTCCTCTCCTCACACAAACGATGAAGAGCCTCCAGCAAGTTCATGAATACAGTTACAGGACCGGCTTTGTTTTGTTACCGGTTAGGTTCTTGTACACCACATAGGGTCCGTGTTCCACAAAGAGGCCAAACATGGAGGTGCCACCCGGTCCCCCTTGCAGCCAGAGCAGGACTGGAGCTACCTCACGCTTTGCCTGTCAGGTCAAGGAAAACACAAAAGTAAGACTTTAGCACCTCCTTGTGGTGACTTTAGTAAAAGGTTGAGTACCACTGAATTGGATCACATTTAATTGATCAGTGCTCATACTCACATTACTACAAAGTGGTGTTATAAAGGTTGTGTTTAAATCTCTAAAATGCAGCGATAACCCGAGGATGAATGTCAGACACAAACCTTTTGTCACCTGATAGTTGAGTGTCAACATTTGAGTGTCAAAACAAACTGAATTTCTGCTTGAAATAAAGGATTTCATTAGGTTTCTCCTGCACAGTCTAGCCTGTACATGCAATACCTCACTTAAAACAACAAGTTTGTGACTTATCGCTTGTGGACCACAAATGTACACAGTCAATCTTAGAGCATTGCAGAGTCGTTCCTGATTTATAGATTTAAGAGAGGAATGCGCAAGTCCACAAAATCCAAGCGGTCAATACTTGGCCATAAAGGCAAAATCTCCCTTGGTATTACTCCTCAGTGAATGAAAGGTAAAGATATTGTGTTATAATATAAAGTAGGGGTATGTGTGTGTACAGATCCTTGTCATCTGTGAGAGGTGATACTCTGAACCTTGATTAAAAATACTTTAAATAAACAAAATAATCCTTCCTTCATAGCTGACATTCCTTTCCCTAAGATGCCTTGTGTGTGTGTGTGTGCTGTGATTCCTTACACACATGTCGACTGAGCTACTGAAGTTGGATTGCAGGGAAAATGAGCAGAGGAGCGACATTCCTACAGCTTTCTCTGTCCACGCTGTAGTCTACAATTTGGGGAACTCTGGTTTAGGGTTGGGGAAGCCTACCATCAATGCAGGGAAGAACCAAAAGAAGAAGTTGCTGTTGTACTTCTGGTTGACGGTGAGGTACCCGGCGTAGCTCTCCACATTGGCACCGGGCAGCTCTCCGACCAAACTCAGCTGCCTGGCTGGATCAACAAACGGTCACTCATTCACCTAATCGTCATAAAGCTGATCTGAGTGTGCTTTGACTGTAATGTGGTCGCTCTAATACCTTCATCAATAGCGCCCTTCTCCAGGTACGGAGTGAGGAAAAGAGGTGAGCCGGGGTCCACTCCTCTCAGGCCGCTGACGAGGTGAGATTTTCGGCAGAAAAACGACGAGCAGCCCGTTGAGTGAGCGGCTTCCAGGCAGGCCCACAGTAAAAGGAGACCCAGTGTTTCCCTTTGCATCCTGCCAACATTTAAATAAACGCATATCAGAGTACAGAAGCTGCTGTGATATGTGAACCGCACACAAATCAGATATCAAAACAAACGCACCAGGCAGCGCACAGGAGACGCGCAGGACACGAGGACAGACACAACTCACCTCATGTTCGAGTCTCGTCTTCTTTTCGATGATATCAGCCGAAAACCTGATCCGTTTCTCTATCAGTTGACCAAGTTTTGACTGCAATGGGGCGATGTGGGAACCGCAGCGGCTCGGTCACATGATCAGATCCCCATGGTCATATGATCGTCCAGCCTCAGAGGGCATTTCAGCCCGCAGCTGTGCCTTATAGACGAGCAGAGAAGGGGAGAAGAGGTTTACTATAGGGGTTTTGCTGCACGGAGTGTGGAGAATCTCACTACCTGCAGTGTTGCTAAACATTGTGTTGTTTAACTTATGAAATAAAGCAAAAAAAACAATTTTAACTTAATTTGCATGAATTTGGCTTTTATTTAAACTTTTCCTCTGTTTTGTTTTGTGTGTGAAATGTGGCTGGACCAGGATTTGAGCCAGATCTCCTATGTGGAGTCCACTGCACTACATATCAAGTCCTTAATCCTTTGTATATACTATTTCATACATAAAGTGAATAAAGAAAAGTAAATAAAGTCTACATGTATGCCTATATGTATATGTATATTCATACGTATATGTGAAATATACAGTATGTGTATGAAGAAATATATTATGAGATTTATACATCAAACACGTATATAGATATGATATATACATATATAACATTAAGTTAATTAAGTGGTAGAGTACCCAGATAACACATGGGAGGCTAGGGCTCAAGTCCTGTTTCATCCATCAACTCATGGTGGTGGATCAAGGAGGCAAAATGAAAAGAGTGAGCCGGAGCTACAGAAAGAGGATGTGAGAATGGGACAAGATGAACTGAAAGACAAGTGAGAGAAGGGATGAGGTGAATTGAGGAAAGGAGAAAAAAGGAAAGCTGGTGGTGGACAACATTGAGGAAGTGAGTGAAAATGGAAGAGAAGATGGAAGAGGGACACAAGAAGAGAACTGACAGACTAGCGAGGAGGATAAAGAAGAAGAAAAATAGAAGGCAGAGGCTCTGGCAGAGTCAGCTGGAAAACTGGTGGTGCTTTGTGGTGGACACGAAGATACAGAAATAGGATATGAGGATATGACAAGATGGACAAAGGAACTGAAAGACAAGGGAAAAGAAGAAAAGAGGAGAAGAATGCAGACACAGAATGGCGTAACAAACACAATACAAACAGGCTCATACACAAAAGCAACAATTCTGATAACATCCACAAACAGAAGGAGAATCCCTCCAGCAAGGGAGGTGAAGAGTGAAGTCCGTTTCTCTAGGACAGTGTGTGTCATGGCATAGTAGCTATATGTTAAGTAAAGTTTATTTGTATAGCCCAATATCATGGTATATGGGTCATAAGGGAATGAGAATCAACAAAAAGCAAAAATCTCATTTAAGTGGATCGTGAATCCTTGGAACATAACAGGAACAACCCTAAAAGTGTTCTTCAGAATTTTGGAAATATACAAAAAGTAATGGATTTGAGTGTAGATGAGTAGCAAAGTGGCAGTCTGCTGAGTAATGTGCAGTCCATCAGCCCTCATGGCAAACAGACCCATTTTTGCCAGTGGGCACGAAAACTCAGTGTAAATTTACAACGAATTGACTTCTCGTTTGTCCAAAAATGTCAAACTGGTAGATATGAAAGGTGCCTCACAGCCCACCAGATGGCGCAATACACCTAAGGATGAGGCCAAACTGACTGGAAAGAGAAGGAAGTGATTACAGAAGGAAATGGGTAACAATGCTTATTCAGCACAATAGCATATTAAATTTGAACTGAAATTAGGGGTCGCTTTACTTTTAACATTATTCTAATATAACTGGAGGGGAAAATTATTGATTAAACATAACAGAAAACACGAAACAGGAAATAATGGGAAAAGCAGAAAATTGCTCAACATAAGGTAAATACGAAATATGAAACATAAAAAATTGTAAAAAATGTATATATATATTTTCAAATTACATAACACATGAAACATAAAATAGAGTGCAATAGTAACCAAAAAAATAACATAACATAACATAACATAACATAACATAACATAACATAACATAACATAACATAACATAACATAACATAACATAACATAACATAACATAAGTCAGCTGTAATGTGCATGTTTAACCTATATGAACCCTGTGTGTTTTAAAGGTAAATGTGATTTCTGATCTCTGTGCAAACGAAGTCAAATTGGATGGTTTGCATATTTCACTTCCATGTGCCAACCCTGCTCCAAACTTTCACTTTAAGAAGGCGCGTCTTACCCTGCAGTGTGTGTGTGTGTCTGTCTGCGTGTGTGTGTGTTCATGACAATCCTCAGAGTGGCACATGGAAACCGTAGCTGGAGTCCTAATTTCTCCATGGCACAAGAATCCAGACGGAGACCCCCACGTCTGAGCAGAGCGAGGGAAGATCGGAAGAGCGTCGTGTAGGGAAAGAGGTGTGTGTG
>OMOW01111697.1:0-10289 GCA_900312555.1 Lamprogrammus exutus
GAAGGGGAAGAGAGAAGGGAGAAAGCGGGGGGCGCGCGGGGGGGGGGGGGGGGAGGGCCGCCCTGACCCACGCAGGGGATGTGGAGCCCGGACCTTGTGACTGGCGCAGAGGCGCTGGGAGTGCCGGGCTGACTTTAAAAGCCCCGAAGCTGAGATATTATTAGAAGATTCATAACATTTAAATTCTGAATGAGTTTACCGGCAAGAGCCTGGGCTGGATATGAACATTTATTTGATTGTTATCCTTGAAACTTTCTCACTACTAAATTCACAAGTATAACTGAAAAGTTTGTGTTAATTAAATGAAAAGCATTTCATGTTTGTAAACTGGTTGTAATTAAAACATAAAGTTGGCCTACAACAAAACTACACTACAGACCTTTAATGGTATCAGAAAACATTAACTTAGTTGATACCAAAGAGGTATTATTACTGTATTAAAAGATCTGTGAAACTTGATTGCTTGTTTACATTTGGATCACAGATTATTCTTTTAACCTCTTGTGATGCCCGTTTTTGGAATATTTTACTGATCAATGCCTGACACACACACACAGAACAGCCTCCAAGACCCAAAGTGATTGAAACTTTACACACACAAATATGTATGAAACACATTTATTCTCTCAAATTTGAAGTGCAAAACCCTCACAATGAATTCGTACACTGAAACAAAGACGCGGTACTAAGGCATCAGAATCACCTATATCCCTTTATCACATAATCAAGAAATCCCTTTTACGATGATCCACAGGTACATACAATTGTCCCACAAAGACATAAGGCTGTCATGGACTAAATTCGATGCACGGGCACAAGATATCACTCCCAGTTCTCCATTGTGCTTCCCTGAGACAAAGAATGGAGACCCTTAGTGTGACAAATCCAAAATAATACTGCTTCCTTTGATCCCTTTAAATGTTAATTAAAATCATTCACAATCTGTTTTGTCACAAACATACCAAACAATTTTGACTCCAAGCTTGTAGCTGCTGTTACAGCCTGTCAGTCATCTACTGATAAATGATCAAACAATCAACTTTGTCTTAAAGCAACATGTTGGGTCATTACAACAAAATTGAAATTCAGCGAAACATCAGATTTGAATGCTGCATGGAGCGAGGGGGACATCACCAACTGCTAAATTATAAAAATGAAGACCCCAGAGCTTCTACAGTTTGGGGATGGGGTTGGCTGCGACTGCGATGCTCTCAATGGAACACTCGTCGCTTCCCCTGCGGATTCGGAAGAAGCCATCCTCGCCCCACCTGGTGCCCCAGCTGTTCTTCACAATCCAGTACTTCTGTCCCGTCATGTGGCAGCGGCCGTACCCCACAAGCAGCACGGCGTGGTTGGTCAGCTCGAAGGAGTTGAAGGGGTCGGCGAGGCCTGTGTGGTGGTAGATGCCCTCCTTATAGTGTATGAAGTCGGGATACACCTGAGGAAAAGATGGAGGACAGTTTGTCCTTTGGTTGCATGGCATCTTTAATTGATTCTGTTGGTTTCATGTTGCAAAAAATGACTTTCATCTCGTTAAAGTGTGAAGCATTTGACGTCTGCTGGGGTTACAAGCGCCCTCGTTCATTTTTGATTCATTCATTCAACCAAAATGTTCATTGATTGAATATGATATTAAAATACAGCGCAGCATTTAATCTATCAGGATGATGCAAAAAAGGTCCAAAGACTTATTCCCACTGCTGTCCTGTGAGATTGGTTAGTTAGTCACAGAATTACAGTGCAAATTAAATTGATAGATGCAACTCATCTGAGACATCTACAAGCCTAACAACGGTCCATTTAAAGGGTTTAAAATAAATAATATGTCTTTTTGAAAATTTCAATAAGATATCTTAATAAAAAGCCTTTAGTCTTTAATAACTTCTTGAAACCATTTAGATTACAGGGAGATTCAATTTCTTTTGGAATCTTAACTCCCAACTCCTCCTTGCTTCACTTCTTAGATTGGACGTCGAGTTAAAAAGGCTGGATTCTGTATTGATGTTATGCAATTCAAAAATCCAATTATAAAACCCAGACAAATGTCTTGGGACATCTCCACATGGTATTTTATAGACTGATAAGTATTAAGTGAGACACTTTTGGGTCAAAAGGGAGCCAATTCAAACTCATCAAAAGTGATTTTTACCCCTCGTTGTTCTGAGCTACTTGAATTGTGTCTTTTGTTCAGCGGACGGAGACCACAAATTGTACTGGTGGACCATGGTTCATTTGTGTCGTGCGCACCTGAGTGCAAGTGGAGGGTTCATTCATGTTAAAACAAACTTTAGAGAAAGTTCGGTTGGTGTGAAAGTGCCCAAAAATCTAAAACCAGAGCAGAAACTGAAGAATGTATTTTAATTCTTCAATCCCAATCCAGCAGTCAGTTTCTATATGACTTCTGAATATGATCTGCATTAATGATTTATACAGGGGTTGTAGCCTGTACCCTGTGTGTCATTTATGTATCAAAAACCTTACAGATAACATTTAGTTAATCAATTTGAGAGTGAAATCTCATTTACATTTTAGTTGTGGGGCTCCCCTTGTATTATCTGTCATGGATTCTGCCTTTAACGTCTGAACGCATCAGCGGCCACAACAAGACCAAATGTACAGAATACAGTATAGAGGCGACTCCTCCACGTGTGGGGTGAGTTTAAGCATTCATCAACTACAACCAAGAGCATTTTTAAGGAAGACGCTTTGAGAATACCCAAATACGAAGATACTAAATTTGAGTTTTTGATGCTTTTAGCCATTAATGCTTTGTGAGAATGAGGCCCTGTGACGTCGCCATTTTTCATGAAACTACTATTGACTGTGTATGCAGCAGGTTTAACGTAAACCTCTAAGGTGATTTCCACGTGACACAGACGGGGGGTTTAGGCCAAAATGTGGGTGAGCTTTAGACATCAGGTAACTAGTAAAACCACAGCCGCTACCCTTCGAGCGTGTATAGGAAGTCACTTGGAAACACTGAGCAGCTGTTGTGTTTGTACCTCGAAGGCAACCCCCATGGGTCCATTCTTGATCAGTTCCATCATCATGGCCGTCTCACTGCAGCCACCGTAAAATCCACCGACGTAGTTGTATTGTGCTGTGTACACGCGCCTGCAACTCTGAGGAACAGTACAAGGGGTGTTCTCTGCGACGTACGGGAAGCACGACTCGTCCACAATGCCGAAATCCTGGACGTACTTCCCAATCAGGTACGGGAAGCCACCATCACAACCTTAAAGAGAAGACGAGCAGTAAGTCCAGTCTAAGCAATGACAAATGGTTAAGTTTAAGAGTTAAATCTCTTGTCCAACAGCGGAAGACTTTTTCAAAACGTTCAAATTAGTCAGAATTTGTAGCATTTCCGTACACTGTTGAGTCAGAAATGTGCTATTTAAGGCAGTTATGCTTAAGTTTGTAAATGCAGGTATGAAAGGCTGTGATTTGGTAAGAAGGGTTCTCAGTGCACCACATCTCTCATGATGTTCAGTACGGGAGAGTTGGGTTGATCTCTTTTATATACAAAATCCATCTCAAGTTCCACAACTTTCAGCAGGCATGACAATAGACGTTACCTTGGGAATATTCTGAGCAGGAGACCACCTGCTGCGGGCTGAGGACTGGAGCCTCGCTGTTGTTGGTCTGGATGCGGATACGAGCCTCCAGCATTCCCATGGTGGCAAAGGCGTAGCAGCTACCACATGATGCTGGAGCAGACGAATCACACAAAGTTACACTCCTGCACATTGTTTTACATAATGTTTCAGTGTGGTAGAATGGTTGTGTGTACTAGTGTAAAGAAAAAAGGAAAGATAGGTCCAGAGAGCCGACATGAGAAACATTTACGCACGCGACGGTTTGACTAAACGTTTCTTTTAGAGTCTTCTGTTACAAACATGGTGTCTTATAACGTGGATGACAACCAATTCTGACAGCAAGACTGTGTGGGCGACAACTGGAGTCATGTTCACGTGCACACTATATACGCTACAATACATTTTCAATGATCCATAAAAGCAACCAATGCTATGATGCAATTTAAACCCTTTTCAATGAGACGACGCGGTGTGATTTCACAACTGGGCCGTTCGTTACATCTACACACCCAAAGGAAAATGTTTTGTTCTCATGTGCTGTAGTTAAACTCCTGACACGGAGACCCCGACCATTTAGCTGATGTGTTGTAATTTGAGTTTGTTCATTGCCTCACATTTTCAAGGTGAGGTGCACTGCGCTGTAATTACATCACCAGCTGTGCTAAACGTCCTTTCCATAGCGTGTCAAAAAAAAACACATTTCTGCCTCCACCTCTCATGTCGTGCATGTGTGTGTGTGTGTGTGTGTGTGTGTCACAGGGAACTAACTGACAGGCAATCAGAGAGCTCGCGCGATAGATTACAGGTTTACAAAACGGAGGAAATAATAATAGTATATACGCGAGGCCAAATCTGGCTTTACTGATTAAAATGTCAGAAACGATGCAATCGTGCAAAGGTTTGATCCAGTACGAGCGTCGTGGAATGAACTTTTATACTGGTACACCGAAGCAAATTGGCAAATCTCACCACTATAACTATATTCAGATTTTTTTTGTGTCATGGGTGGAATTAAATTTGATGATTTGTTGTTTAAGTATGAGAGTATGAGAGCGTCTGCCAGGTGAGGAAAGTGGGTTTAGAGGCTGGAGCAAATTGATAATAATCGAGTTGAAGCACTCTAGTCAGAGTAAGAATACTGATATTTATTCAGATTGCAATATAATTATGGTGTTTACGTGACGATTGACAATAAAAATGATTGCCTTTATCCGAGTATAATCAACGCTTTAATGTGCATGGTCACATAATTACTGCACCGTTTTGATTTAGGTCCAATTATTTAATCCCCCATTTAAGAGCAATATCACCTGTTTAAAAGTGAAATTCTTTTTATCCGAATGATCACATTTATACTTTCCATTAAATGTAATGTCAGTCAATTTGTGTTTGTGACGTCTGACCCACCGGGCATTAAACTAAAAGCCTTCATTTCTATGCGCTGATACAAAGCCAGTGACCTCTACATCTCTACTGCTCCTGCTGAGGACAAACATGTGCCGTGTTCCTATGCAAACTCAGCCGACACACACACACACACAGCAGTGAGGACAAGTTTCCTAACACACCTCAATCATTTCGATTTCTTTGTGAGCTGAAATGGAACCAGAAAGGTCAACTGACTAAAAAGGGTGGAGGCTTTATTAGCACCGCAGAGGCTGAGAGGGCTGCTAACGAAACACTCCGGGCCTTGTCCAGGCCCTTAAACCCATTCCCGCAGAGTCTCTTACGCTCCGCACACACTCGCAACTGCTCAGCACGGATAATCTCTCCACTCACACTCACTGAGCTGTGGCGGAGACACTGGAGGAGAGGAAAAGTGGCCCCTAGTCTGCCAAGAGGGAGACAAGGCAGCTGGTTAACCAATGTTCAACGTCTGCCATTACTGAGAGCCACTCAAGTGTAGAGGTGATGCTTTGTCCCTCGCCGCTCTCTTAAGGTCTTTGTATTTTATCTGCACACGCGACAAGATTTGATTTCTTTAAACTAGTGGTCTAAAGGTCAAACTTTAGGGACCAAAGTTTAATGTTTCGTCTCCGCGGGCCCTGACACTTTCTGCATCTCAGTACTCAGTTACGACGAGAGACGCCATTAGTCTCCAGGATTCCTACAGGACACTATTTGTATGTCACCTTGGTTTCGCACAGGGCTGAGGAAGTTGACACCGTTGACATCTCTCCAGTCCCAACGTTCAGGCAGAGCTGTTGCCATCTTGGCCACCTCAGCGGTCACATGAGCGGGGCGAACGCGCCTGGAGCAAGAACGACGAATCACATTTTAACTGCCTTTCATTTAGCGTTTGACAGTAATTAAAAACAGGTTGACAAGCCAAGTGCGAGCTGTGGAAATGAAATCTGTGTAGACTACGATCAATTAAGTAGGATACACACATTGTTCTTATCGACGCTTATGAAGGTCTCGACATACTTCCGCAGCACAGCGCGTCAAAACAGTCGAACTCGTTGCGGTTGCTCTTATGTAATTATAAAACTATAATATTCACCATCGTCAAGCTGATCGCCTCTATTTTAAAGCTGACTGTGAGTCTTGCACGTAAAAAACGATGTGCTGTGGAAGCATGCCGAGACCTTAAGTCCGATGGGAAATCATTTAGGGAAGACCAGCAGTTGCAAAAGCTGCAAAAGCAATATCGTGCATCTCCCAAACTGGTTAATAGTACAGGAAATGCAGTAAATACTCACGCGGGGATACGAGATGCAGGCCCCCCGGCTCGGTAGTACAGCTCCTTTAGAGTGTATGTTTCGTGCTGTGGGTAGGGGACAGCCTTCCAGGAGCTCTGGACCGAGTTGATGGATTTAATGAAGTCCATGTTGTGCTTGTAAGGCTTTTGGAGCAGCCTGTGGACGCCAGGAGATAAAGAACACTTGTAGCATCAGAGTGCGCTTAGCGAAAGTCCGACAGCAGTAAGTGGAAGTATGATCAAACGTGGATGTGAGGTGTGGTGATTTTCCACGTATTCCTAAGCCGGTGAGCTGCACAGAATTAAGTACACACCACCCAGAGAGCGAAACCTAGCATCCTATCACGCAGAAACATGCCACCCGCTTTGGCCTGAGCTGTGAGGATACATTTTCCTGCACCAAATGAGCATACAAATGCATGGAGGCTACGGTCAAACAAGCAGCAAATCCCTGGGCAGCAGTGAATTCAGATAGGTGCTGGGAAAAAGGTTGTGAATGAGAAAGAAGCACAAAGTCACTGCATAAAACAATATCTGAGGTTTGAGTGAAGCCGGTAATGCACACATGAAACGCACAGTTCACTCTTCCACTATGTGTACTGCTCAAATATTAAAAATGTATACAGACATGAATACATATTTGTCAAGCAAGCCTAGAGCTGACGTTTGGTGCGTGGCAAGTCCCTCTCATGTTTGATGTATCAAAGCTATGTCAGCTCTATTTGAAGTCGATGGAGGAGCAAGGAAGGCGCAACTGCGAGACTTGACAAACTGTGTAACGATGAATACTGAGACGTTTTCTTACATTTCATTTTTGTTATGTACTCGTGCTAGAAATGTTTTGAGAGATTGAATCGTACGTTTGAAGCTCACTGTACATGCAAGTGAGCTACATTTCCCTGCACAGTCACGTTGCATGAACACAATGAAAACCAAAGATTAAGTTAACAAAAACAAAAAAGTCCACTTGCAATAAGCTGGTTTACAAGCCAACTTAACCACCAAGTGCTTTTGTGTTGCAGGGCAACATCGAATCGAGAAGTTGCCTGGAGGTTGCCTTTTCAATCATGCATTTTTTTTAAATCGCCTCTGGGATGAGGGCGGAGTTCAGGAATGATTGCGTTAATGTGAGAATTCTCTGATGTGAATTTGGTTTCCGGGCACATGAGGGTGAATGTGAGAGCAACTCAGTTTTATCGTCAAAGAGAGAGAAAAAGTGCAGATTAAAGCAAATGTCATAGCAAGGTTTTACACCGAAATCAGGGATCAGCAACAGCGGCTGCACTGAGATTCTTTATGCAAAACACCTTTTCCCATGAACCACAGTCCACTCATGTAATAACTGTAGTACAATATTCCCCCCTTGTCTTAATTTTGGAGTTATTATGAACATACCAATTCCATTTACGTAGCGTTGGCGTTTACCTGTGGTTGAGGGCGGGTCTGTAGTCTGTTCGGGGTGACACTGGCTTCACTCTCTTTCCTACAAAACAGGCCCAGTTGTTTCCCAGAACATCATGGACCCACCCTGGCATGGTCTGGTCACAGTAACTGGTCACCTTTGAACCGTCCTCAGAGTACTGAAACGCAGACACACAAAAAGGGTTTGTGCTTGTAACGTATTATACAACATGCTTGTTTTTTTTAAGAATGTGGCTCAAATAGACTCTGATGACCTCTGATTAGCCAAAGCTATTTTCAGATTCTCGCTGAAGAATGAACTCGGGAGCATTTTGTTCGTGGTTTGTTTGTTTGTTTTGGCTTTCTTGGATATTTTCCTGCGTGAAACCTAACTAGACCACGCAGTAAGTGCAAAATTGTAACACTTAAGTCCCCAGTCCAGACGAGGAGCAAACAAAAGCAATACTCATCCTCCTTGCACAACTATACTAAGCTCAAGCAAGAGCGTAACAATGAGGAAGCTAAACTACACGTCAGTGATTCATGAAATCTGTTTGTGAGAGAGACTCAGACAGTTCCTCATCCCTCCACCAAGAGTCATGTGAGTGAAGGGGAGTAACAGAAGATTAAGGAACAGACAGCGGTCTTTCTATGATACCTCCGGTGTAATTATAAGAACTCATTGCTGAACCTCATGTGCAGGACTTACCTTAAAAAAGGCAAACCATTTGTAGCCATTGATGACCACTTCAAAGCCCTGGTTGTAGATGAGAGTGAAGAACCCAGTGTTGCCCAGATCATCAGAGGCTACAGACAGTTTCTCCAGGGTCACGTTCACCACACTCGCACCTGTGGCTGGAAACAAAGGACAATTCAGAGGGTTTAACTGTGAACAGGGATTCCACTTCACACTGCTTTCAGATGAATCCAAATGTGAATTTCATCCCCAAATTACAGATACAACTAACCCAAACTTATGACAAATTCCCATTCACCCAGGAAGAAGGACTGAAACATTATTTCTCCATTCAGACACCATTACTTCATTCACTTCCCACCACTCCTGCTTACTGGTTGGTGGTCCTTACCTTCAGCAGAGCAGTTGATCGTCTTGTCGTAACCCCCTTTGGACACCTGGAACACCCATGTCCCCAGCAGGTCCTCGTAGGTGCAGTTGGCCGGTGTGTCACCCAGGGACCCTTCAACCCAAAGAAGGAGCGCACACACTAACACGCCGCTCAGCCTCATTTTCAAACACAAACCGTGCAAACTACGCTACCAGGCCTGCGTCTTCTTTTAGACCTCTCTTTGTGCGTCCAAATTCAGACTTCGTCTTCAGGTTCTATTTCTGAAACTTTCCCCAAAGAGTCTGGGCTCCACCAGCAAGAAAAAACACAGCTCGACACTAACGATAGACACACATGCGCACAAACAGCTAGCTAGATAGCCGTTTAAGACGTTCAGTGCAACAACATTAAATATTAGCAGTCTTCTTTGTTTGACGCATACAGTTTCAGCACCTTCAATATCTTAAGAGATTTTTGCCTCACTTACATTCTACTTCCTGTAATCTACCCCGCCTAAGCGAACAGGGAAACAATGCACGGTGCCTCTCTCGCTCCACTACAGATTTTATTCTTTGGTCCTGTACTGCAGTTTCACTTTCCTGGTGGCTCGGAGCATGCGCAGTACCTGCGAGGGTGGGGTATGGGGTCACAATGAGCGAGAGGAAAAACGTTGCGAAACAAAAAATAAGATGAACGAAGTCCATCAGGATATCAGTTGTGGCCAGTCTGGTCTATTGAACTGATTTGACTTAAAGCAGGAAAATAAACATTATATGCAATGTGTGCTGGAAAGACAAATCAGGAAAAACTTTGCGTTTTTATTGCCAGGGACGTGCCTATGTGGTATTGTCCATCCTTCATATTAGTATTGCCTGTGGCTGGTATGGACTCCACAGGATCCAGAACCAACACGGTTTTGTTTATGCAAAATCTAATTCTAACCCTAATCCTTACATAACCATAACCCCAATTCTACACATTACCATAAACGTCACCATTACTCTCATCTATAAACTTCAAGTAGAGGGATAATTAACATGTATTTGAGTTTGATAGTAGAAATTATGTATAACTGCATCTTCTCAGCGTTTCAGTGGGAAGCTGGTGGTTTGAATACGTACATTGCCCATGCAAAGAGTCACAAACCCATATCACTCTGACCCAAAGTTTGAAGCTCTAAATCAAATCAATTCTAGTCTTATTGTCGCATACAGTCATACACAGGTCAATGCGCCCCCATCACCACCCCTAACCAACTGTTACGGACTACCGGACCATTACTCCGAGATTAGGTCCTCCAACCACCCCAGCTTCACCTCTACCTACTTACCTGATCTGCTGCGGACTGCCTTTCCCCCCCTTGGACCGCCCTTGGATCAGGATTTTATCTTCTGCTGCTATTGTTGTGTTTCCCACCTGCGGTTCCTATTGCACACCTGGCTGTTCGTGGAGAGGGAATCTCTCTTTGAATTGCCTCTCTCGAGGTTTCTTCCTTTTCCTTATACACTGAGGTTTTTGGGAGTT
>OMOW01111725.1:7701-27939 GCA_900312555.1 Lamprogrammus exutus
TGCACAGCTGTGCTCAGGTAAAGTTGCACTGAATTGTGGGGAAATTGGACCAGCGAAAGTCAGCGTGTTACATAATTGCTATTGAGGGATGAATCAGCTCGCTATCGATGTACCGACAAAGCGCCGAAGAAGAAACAACCATCACTGTCGACAAGATATGATGCAAAGCGTGATGGATTGGCTCCAGCAAACAAATCTCCACAGTAGACCGGTAGGAATCATACGTAATCATCATATACGAACCATCTTACTCAAATGTGGCCATTGCCTTGAATGAAGCACATGGTTAATTTCATCCCCGATTTGTCCCACAGTAACAAGATAAGCGACCATAATTTGCCCCATACCTCTTATTCAGACATGCCTAACATGGCTATGAGGGTTTAATTTCAACAACTAACAACTATCTGACTTTTCAGATGGCCGCTGTGAGGAGAGACGGCAGAGAATGAGGCGGAGCAGGTCACTGGAGTCGCCACAGGCCACAGGTAAATATTCATGTTTCCAATATTCATGTTTCCTACATTGGAACCGCCTGAGGCCACATGTAAGTACTCATGCTTTCACACTAACCCTTTCATGCTTGGTGTTCACCATAGTCATACAGTACAATTTTATTTGTGTATCATATATAAACATTCCTCTGAAGCCCCATTATCAGTGTAATAACTCATCACGAAGCCACTGCTTATGTGTGTCTCATTTCAAGCAACCATCTGACTTTTCAGCTGACCGCCATGTGGACGATCACCAGACATGGAGGCTGACAGGTCATTGGAGCTGCCTAAGGCCACAGGTAAATATTCATGCTCTCCTATTAAACTGTGACTCTATCCCAGCATAATTTCCCTGACTGCAATTAATCAATGGATGAGCAATCATTTCTTAAAACTGAGTGAGGATAAGACAGAAATACCCTTAGTTGGCCCCAAAGCCAAAAGAGATGCACTTTCTAATGGGTAAGGAAATTTGGGTCATCAGAATAAAATGGAAGTAACAAGTTTAAGTGTAAGTACAGACTCTGATTATATTATTTTCCCTCGCACGGGGAGCGACTCGTCTTTATAATATGGCACGTCCCTCACTTCAAAACAGTATGGTAGCCCAACATTATTCTCAATCCGTATAAATGTCATATCCCAATCACAGTAGGGCTTCAAGCATCAAATATTGATCATTTATTTTGTTGTAAATGTATTCATCATTTATTTTGTTGTAAATGTAATCGTCAATGGGATGCTGCCGAGTGAATGTCATCAAGTAGGTGAGTTTTAAGAGGTTAAAAGAAAATATGTATGTTCGACATTGTTTTAGATGTTTGCCTTATATATTATATAATACTTCTCCAACATAACAATGCAAGATGTGTTTTGGAGCTGTGTATAAAAGTCACAATTCTCCATTTTTAACCATGCAAATTTAAGCCAAATTCACAAACAGAAACAAAGATTCTGTCTTAGCAGGAAGATTGGCTTTTTTGTGTTTCTCAACTGATATTGGAAATGGAAACTAATCACTGATATGAAATCCTTCTGCTTACCTTTGGAGGGGTAATGCGTGCTAACAAAGATCCTCACAAACCTTAGATGCTCCCTGACGAGCCAATCAACTTCTGAACTGGCGACTTCTGGCAACGTCTAACAGTCTGATTCAAGCACTGACGTGAAAGTCTGACTCACCCTCAATCGAGTTTCAAGCAGAACTCAGGCTTTGGTGTCCGCCTGTGTCCTCCTGATTCCAGTAATCAAAGCTCTGTAAATTACGACGGCTCGGGAGAGAAGCTGTTTTGATACCCTGCCACGGACCAAATGGGCAATGTCCACTCAAGCCAACTACAAAATTAGCCAAGCGGTTTCAGTTGTTGTTTTCCTCACAGAAAGCCTGATTCAATTTCACGCCGTGTGTGCACAGAGATCGCGATCAACTGATAACAAGAATATGAGCCAAGCAGGGTAGAAGTTTCATTATTTTAATTCCTTTACTGCTGCCCTGAAGCATAGTCACATGAATTTATTTGTGGCCAGATTACAGGATTAGTATATTGATTACATACATGATTAAATGTAACAACACTCATAATGAGAGCCTCTAGGTATTAACCAATGAATGTGAATCTTTATGAGATTATGCAAATCTATCAAGACTGATATGCAATTTAATTGTTTATTTAGATATTTTTCTTCATATTGGCATTCAGTTAATTTTTTATTTACCTAATTCCGACTTCTGATGCTGTATCTGAGATAATAAAGAGCTCGTTAATGCAAAAGTGACAGTATTTATTATTACTGAAAATGCATGCATTCATATTTATACAAACTGCATTTTAGACGATTTGCTGTGTTAGCGATGATTCAGTTGAAATGATCTCAGTTTGCAGTCTTAACTGTACAAAATCTCCAAAATCTGTTATATTTAAGATAACTAAATATGTTATATACAGTAAACTAGTGCAGTAGGTTTATAGTGAAAAAACGTTCAGGTTTTATTGTTCTTATTAGATGATCTAAGCAGTGCACTTCCTTTAAAAATCTCCTCAATCAGACAATTATCAAAGACTGGAGTTGTGTTTTAGGACAGGGACATTATTTGCTGTAGACATGTCTGTTTCATCACAGCTATCATGTATTTAGTATCTTATAAGAGCTCTTTGAAGTCAGGCGTGAGAAGACTACTGTTGCTTACTGTTTGTTTGAGACTAGAAACGATTCACCTCTGTTTAACTTTAATTGGTAGTATTTGGAGGTTAGGGTACAAGGAACCATGAAGTTTCCCCCTGCAGTCGTAAATACTGCATGGGATGTTTGTACTGCCATTCTGTCAGAGTATGTTATTAATTACACAAAGTAGCAGGGGAAAAAAGCATCAAATTGTTCATTTAAAATGCATCAAACGACGTGTGCAGCAAATCCAAGTCTCTGGTTCAGTAAATACTCAGTCCCCACAGTACAGGACGGCAAAGACACCTAGTTGGACAGTCTGGACATGCTGAAGGTCGTTCAGTAGTTTTTCAAGCACACACAGAGCTCCAAAGCTTTTAGGAGCTTTTAATATCTATATCAGCCCGGGTTCAGGTGTCATCACAACCTTACAACATAAATAACACAAAGTCCTGACGACAACTTCACTTCTAAGTACCAAAACTAGAGCCAAAGCAAATAAATTCTACAAATCCTTTTTTTAAATACAACATGATATTTGTGAATTATTACTTACAGATTATTGGGGTGAATTGCTTAGCAGTATATTAATTATTTTTATTTGCAGTGATCGCCGCGCAATGAAGACACTACATTTAGTAAAAGATGACGGCTGGAGATAAATTTTAAGGCAGACAAAATTACTCTCACTTAGTGAAATGACTTTGTTGCCCGATTTCACCCTCTTGGCAAACAGCCGGGGAGTGCGGAGGAATTAAAGGATGAGAAAGAATGAATGAAAGACAGTTGTCATGACATGATGAATGTGACAGCACATTGATTTTTCTCCAAAGACAAGCAGAGAATCCAGGGAAATAACAGGAAAGCAAACTAAGAGGACGTGATGCATCAAAGGGACATTATGTCTACAGTGGAAAGGACATTTATAGATTAGAGTTCACTCTGCTCCAAATGTTAATGCTGCAGCATTCAGTGTTAGATTCCTGCTTCTGTATAAGGCAGTCTAGTTTATATTATACAAAATTGCTTTGAATTGCCCCAAATCACAGTCTTCCAGATATCAATTGCAATTATAGGAAAATGGGACTCAACCTTGGCTTTTGACACATCTTTATATACTAGAGCACTTTAGTCACTATGACATTTATACATTATGGTCAGAAACAATGGAGGAAAGTTTGTGTGAGTGTACGCACGACTCTACAAAGACAGGAAAGATGGAAAGACAAAGGAAGATAACGTGTTTTTCTGGACGGACATCAGAGCCAGTTTGGCACTGACTCCAACTGTCCAACATAATGACATTACAGAATGCTTTCAGAATGATGTCTTTATCCAAAACAGCTCAGAGGACGTAACCTGGTTAGCGATGCGGCCATGCTATACCAATTGAACGATAAATGAATGAAAGTCTGGCGGGACATGGAAGCTCAGACTGGAAGAGCTCCCGGCTGTCTATCAGTCTGACATCATATATCATACATTTTACAACTTTATATCTAGCATGACAATAGGTTTCTTTACGTTGATATATCCCAACATGAATGCCCCTAGGTCTCATGGGAGATAATCGAATCTTTTTAATGCTACACAGGACTTCACTAGAAAATATCTGCTTATTTTCCTGCTGTCAAAAATCGCAGAAAATTCTTCCAAAACACTAGGACATCCATTAGGCTTGGAAGGTTCAGATCATTTAATGAAAACCTGGATCAGTCCCATGTAAAAACTACGTCACCGATTCGTAGCCCAGGGGGCCGATTTTCATAGCTGATGCTGGAATGTGCCAATAGAAGTGTATGATTCATTTGGGGTTGCGAATCGATTCACTTGGATCAGCACAAAGGCCCAAATCTATTAACCCAAAGATCCTGTGACCCGGCCAAGTCTGCTATCCATTATGTCTGTCCACGCATCGAGAACCTTTGGTAAAGATTTTTGGTCTTCGGAGTCATTCTGTATGCTGGTGCTTTTAAATAATGTAACAAAGTCAGTGGCAAGTACACACGTATACTGGAAAATACTGGATTTTTGAGGCTGGCAAATACAATTTTTTTGATAGACATATAAGATACCATTTTTGGCAAAGATCCTACACATTTATCGATCCCATTTCTCAGCATTATTATTATTTTCACTGTTATATATTGTAGTATAAAGCACATATTTTTACTACTTCTTATTTTCTTTTAATTTCTCTATGCTTACATATATATATTTCTATTCTAGAATGGGAGCAACTGTAACGGGACCCAATTTCCCCCCCGTGGATCAAATAAGTATTTCCGATTCTGATTTCTGATCCTGATTTGCAGAGCGATGTGTGAGAGTTGGGTCTTCTTCCCACAGCAGAGAGCAGAAGACAAAGTGCACAGATCTTGAGAAGTAATTTCCAACACTGCTGTGGCGCTGCGTGACCCTCTCAACTCCAATTAGCTGCAACACTCTTTATGAGAATCCCACCCAGTTCAGTTTAGACATGATGGTCATTGCCAATGCAGGAGGTGTTACTCTCCAGAGAGCCCCCACCATCTTCCTTAATTACCCCTTGTCTTTTTTTATTCAACGAGGCACCCTCTGCCCATCTCCTCTACTCAAGATGCAAAGGTGGAAACTTGAGGTAGACCATTATTACTCTCATTGTTCAAGCATCAACTGCGATCAACTTGGCAAGAAAGGCTGAACTTTAAATTCTTTCTTTTTCTTCTTTCTTTAAACTGTTTTTTATTTACACACAACACAATATTGGTGTGAGTATCAAAGTATTAAAGGGTAACTGCTGCTGCACTGCTCTCTGTAGACAAATACAGCAGCTTATTTATGCGTTTCGCTCTCTGGTTATTGCTGTGGCACAGTCAAAATGAACTCGTGACAGCTTAGACTGGTGGGCTGATCGTGTTCAGCAATCACAGCAGTGATGGATGAAGTTGTATGTTATTCCCTCTAAAAGCACTTAGAAATTGGTCACGACATCAAGCTTTGGGAGAAAATAAAATGTTAACATTACAAGTTTTGGCCCCATGATTGACGTGAAAGTGATGGATTAACTGAGGACAAGTCAGGCCGTTCTCAGCATGATTATCAATCAGCAAAGATGTGCAATACATTATTCAATAAGTATTTTTGTTGAATAAAATAAAGTTGTTCTTCAGACGACGAGAGTTGCTGGAGGATTGCTTTACTCCTCCATACAACATGCCAGTAGATGAAGCTGTGCCACTACCAATATTTAATACAAATGTAAGAGTGGAATTATTTTCTTTGCAGACAAAAGTGTCTATTTTCATTCTTTAGTGGTTATCACATTTCGTGTTTGTATTTAGGGTGAATCCCAATTCACCCCTTGGCCCTAACCCTTACCCCTACCCCTAGTTTTCAAGGGCTACGCTGGCCCTTGAAAAGTAGCCACAAGGGCTGAAATTCACCCCTAAGGATTGGGACACCCCTTCCCCTACCTGATACGTCATCAGTAGACGTCGATGGCATTTACGTAAACAGACGTGACGAGTTGGTTGCCGGTTATCGTGTTTGCAGAATGCCGAGTAGACTGTAAGGGTGAATTGGGATTCACCCTTACAGTCTTCAGCTTGCGATGAGAAAAGTAGGCGATCCAGTGCCCCTCCTCTTGTTACAGGCAGGCATTTTCAAACCCGAATTATGCATTAAACGCACCACTTTATCATCAGTTATGGCTCTTTGAGTTGCAGCTTTGAATGAAGAGTACTACGTATATAAATTAAGCCTGATTGATTGATAGTGGATACACGAAGACGTCACCGGGTTCCTTCGTAGCTGTAAATGCAACTCTTGGCGTAGTGAAATGGCAGTAAACATTCTAGTTTACCCATATGATTTGAGCATTAATCAAAGCCGTACTATAATGTACTGTAACTGTCCCTTAATATCACAGCTGATTCTGTATCTCTGTTAATGTTCATTACCTGGTTCAAAGCCTTATTTGGACAGCATTCATTTCTCTATGGAAGGCTGGGCAGTTTTTATGCACTGATCAGTGATTTTGATGATGATTTTAATAGAATGCATATGTGTGTGATTTTAATACCCACTCAAACACAGTAATAATTACAGTCCCTAATACCAACTGTCTTTAAATTGCTCTGAGTCACATTTCATGTTATTAAATCTCTTGAAGGAAATCAGTTTCCTGCAGGTTTCTCTGACACGAAAGACAATTGTTCAGTTAAAGCATCAGCATAATGTTTGGTCCCTTCATCGGACCGTTAGTTCTTTGTTACAATGACCAGGATGAGAAAAAATATAACTTAACCAAGTGATGATGTGGCTGATAGAATGCATACACAACTAAGTGTAGATGTAGAGATGAAGACGCTACAACAGTGATAATTGTATGAAAGTTCTATTTGTAGCAGTGGGTTTAATGATTTTAGGTAGCAAATATCTGAGGAGCGCCTAATGTAAAACAATCACTAGATCAACAAAGTCACAGTTTTGTCTTACACACTCTTCCTACTTCCTTGTTGGACATTTTAGAGACAAAGAGCAGGATATCACATGACCTCTGGCATCACATGAAAATGTCCTACAGTATTTCCTGAATTAAATATCTTAATGTAAGCAGTGTGAGCAGCCCGCTTACACGTTCTTCAGTTTCATCAGCTTAGTGTGCAGTTTGATGGAAACTCGATAGCAACAATGGGAAAAATGTGATCAGCTAATAAGATAAGAACCATATTTTGGTTTCTCTGTCCTCCTACAGCTGATTTTAATTGTGGTGGGCTTCACCGTCACCTTGCAGACACCTGTCCCCTTCTTACTGTAAGAACACATCGATACATATTCAGAGAGAGACTTCTGAGCACTATATCACAGGATGAACCGGCTCTGTTTTCCGTGCTGAATGGAGCCCTGTGTTTGAAACATGGGTTTATTATGAAAATGTCCTTTCATCTCGTTTGGAAGAACAAATTTCACTAATGGGCCTCTGGTTGAATTATAATTGACAAGTGGCAAAGACCAGGTGTTTCCTGTATTTGAATATGAAAACTGGTCTGATGTTTGGTTAAAGCCTGTATTCAAATGCTGAGTGTGTGGAGATGAAGGACCAGCTTTGGCACCAGTCGCCCAGCACTACGGAGCGCCGCATTATGACACCGCGGTGACATGTCACGCCGTGGCCTGGGTTGGCATGTTTTGAAGTCAGCAGCTCCAATAAATGAGAAAAAAGGCAGCTGGATCACAACTTATTGTGTAATGGAGAGTAGGCGAGAAAGAGTGTTGCAAAAGAAGCAATCCCAGGCAAGGGCATCTGCAGGGCCGATAAATAATGGCCAGTATGAGGAGCTGGGGTGACGGGAAGCTGTATTTACTCACTCTTCCTGCTCCTCCTGACAGCTCTGTGAGTGTGCTAGTTTTATTTGTATTTATTTTTTAACTCTCTCGCCTGCAGAGGGACAATTAAAAAGCTCATGCTGGGTTCTAGACTCAGTGAAGGATTACGGAATACTGATGAGAGGTGATGCACGGCCAATCCTCTCTGAGTTTCACTGCTGAGCCCAACATCGATTTGTTTCTGTTCTCCTGTTTCTGCAGACTGGATGAAAAACACTCCATCACCTGACAGACTGATAAAAATAAAAAAAAGGAAGGTGTTTGGTTGTGCCTGATGAGGTGGCGGTGTAGGAATATCTGTTGATAAGGAGCGCTCAAGAATCAGAAAGTGAGATAAATCATGACGCACTGTAAATTCTTGCTGCACTAACCGAAACTAACCTACACTACACCGCATACACTGATTTCTTGGCCTTGAAGTCAAAGGATAACACATTTAAAGTGATACATCAGTGATTTTATGACATTTACATGAAGTTTTAAGTTTAGTTAGATACACATATGCTCACCGTTGCTTCAGAAAGTGTTTTTCAAGGACATTTTACCCTGAAATGTCCGCATTGTTACATGGATCTCTATCCTATAGTAACTTCTGGGTGTCTTCTCACATCAGTTTGCTGCTTGCGCGATGTCGTCCCATAACGTGAAATAGCCGAGAGAATGTTGTGGTGATATACATGGAAAAGTAGCACCCAAAGAAAATTGATTTTACAAGACATACCGTCATAAGAGCATAACACAATTCCATTTGGACATCCAGAAGATACGTTTGGCTTTCATTGTGCTGTGCTTAACTTCTATTTTTGCACTGTTGAAGAAATAGCACAGGGGATCCATAAGGGTCCATTCTAAGGTCTACAGCCTGATAAGTGAACACCAAATAGCTCCAAAATGCTCCAACTTACAACACTGACATAGTTTGGACGTATGTTTCCCTTTACAGTCATGAGGCAAACGTCCTTCGGTGATGGGAGAACACAAGTTCCTGTGTGTGACTGTATTTTTGCATGGAGCTTTGCATGAGAAAGCCAAAAAGACGGCAGAAAAACAAATGTGGCTGTAATGGAGTATGGAGTGTAAACTCTGCAGAGCGTGTTTTATGGCTGAACTCGTGTTACAAATAAGAGAACCTCAGCTGAACTGTGCTCCTCTGGGTACACTGGATTATGAGATAATACTCTCTCACTCCAGTTATAATATAACATTTCTGTTTACTCACTGTCAGTTTGTTCTGCTGAAGTTAGTGGCTGTAAGTACCCAAATCTTTTACTTAAGTAAACCGAATAACACAATTAAAAGTCCTGTAGTGAAAGATAAGAAGATTTTCCATTAAAATGTACTCCAGACAAAATAAAGACTTTAAAACCCTGCAGTGAGTTTTTGAGATTAGATATTTTGGAGTGGCAAAACGATGAAGGTGATACTGACTCGGTCGATCAACAACTTTTACCTCCAGTCAGGAGCTCTGGGTTGTGACTTAAGAATGAGATAACGACACAAGCAGCCAAAACGAGCTTCCTCTGCAGGGTATTGGGACTCACCCTTAGGGACGGGTTTAGGAGTTCGTTATACATCACATCTGGTGTGCGGAAATTCTTGGAATCCCCAACAAGAGTTGGAGGACATGCAATGAAGAGGGACATCTGGAGAGAGACGTCCTTTGCTTAGCAGGCTGCCTCAAAGACCTGGATCGAGATAAGCAATGGAGGATTAGACTGATGGATCAAAGCATGGATGACAAGGTGAGAAACAATTGATCGTTATAGAATGTTAGATCAAATGTCCAAATTTCAGTTGTTTAAGAAAGGGCCCCAGAGCACACGTGAAGTAAGGAATCTATACTGAAATGATCATTAATAGAAATGATTAAAAGTTGCTGATATTTTCTCAGTTTTCTTCCTAATCTCACATTATCAGTTGCCAGCAACACTCTCAGAGCTCAGCCATGGTGAGTGTTGGACCACTTCACTCCACATGAGGCGGCCAGACTGGGCTTGTCAAATTCAAACATGGTTGAAAAATTATTGTCGTGCTTCATCTGGTCTCGTGTTATCATAACCAAGCGTACCGTCTGCAGTCTGAACCGCATCAGTGGTCTGGAAATGCTCAGAAACACAGCTCAAACTTGATCGAGCCCTTTACTTTATTAAAATCAATACTGAAGGAGAGGCGTCCTAATTTGGCCATTCAGCCAGCCCGTCTATTGTCCAGTTTAATGATACGGTTCTCATCTAATCTACACAATAGCACAAGAGGTTTGTGCTGATTATGGTTGACCCTAAAAGTAATTGCCAGGCTGCTTGCCAAAGCAGGGAATTAATCTAATGTTTTGGAGCAATGATGAATCAAAAGCAGTCAGAGGACATAAATCACAAGAGGCCCAACAAACAAATGACAATGACTGCAATTATGAAAAGGACTTTGTTTTGCAGCTCACCTCAGGACTCAGTGTACTGAGGGAAAAGCAATAAGCCTCCCTGAGATGGAGGACGCTCCTCAGCATGCATAGGTACTGTGTTCATGCCTGCCAATTATTCTCACAGTCAACCACAATCAACAAGCCACTCCATCGGTGATGCAGATTAGAGGTTGCCAGTTAAAATGCTGTAATGTCTTCAATGCTTTTTGTTATTTTGGAAGAAAGTTGTAGCTTTGCAAGTCCCAGGTCCAGACAGGGACGTCTAAGCCAACACATGCAGGTTAGGTGAGCTAGAATCTAAATAGCCACGTGTGTCAATACGTTTGTATGTCTGTGTGTGAGGTTAACCTTTGATTTATTTTTAGGAAAGACCTGATACCTTCATCATGTATTTCCAAATAAATAGACTCGAGTCAAAGTGAAGTCAATGACATCAAAGTCAAAGTGGCGTTGCAAGTCTTTCAGCATCATATGATGTGTGATCTTTGTCAAAGTTGCAAACATGAGGATCACAGCTACACATATAGAAATGCATCCAGTAAATCAATCCTATAGGTGCTGAACTGCTCTGAAAGCTTCCATTTTCATTTACATGTTAAAGTAAACAAATTTGATGGAGAATCCATGAAGTACAAGGCTAGCAAGTACCAAATCAGATCAGAGCAGAGGCAGCCTTACAGAAAAAGTTCCTGTTCTCAGCCAGTGTGCAGAGCAGTGCTGCAGGAACAGAGAGTAGAAGTCGATTAATGTCTTTTTTGCTAATTAAGCTGTGTAAAGTTGTTTTTTTAAATAGACCTTAAATGATACTAAGGACAAGGGAATCTGAATATTATGTCCCTTAAAAACATAATGTTTTCCCTCCCTCAAGATCTACCATAGAAAACAAGAATAAATGATCCTGGTTTAGTCAACATTCCCATTTTATTAAAAGCTACAACAGGGCAACAAGGCTGACTGTGAATCAATCAATCAATCAATGTGTGAGTTACTTTCTGGGCCAATGCTTCACATTTGACATCAGTGGCATTAACAACGATATGGTGGTGGTAATGTGAACACAATTTACATTTTATCATAATCAATTCTGTTATACTTCATTATCATCATGTTATTAGTGTCATCTGCTGGTGAACGCAAATCGCAATTTAATGGGTAGTTGTGAAATAAAAAATGTAAATTATTCCAATTATGTGATAAAATAAAAACATCTTTCATTCCTTTTAACACAGCTTCGTTCTGTTCATCACATCTTTCTTTATTTGTTTCCTTTTTTCTTCCTTTCTTTCTTTAAATGAAAGTGTGAAAACCTCTAAAACTCGACTCTTCTTGACAATAAGTGCTTGTTCTTTGGATGCTTAAGTTCATTTGAGATTTATTCTTCAATATATTCTCTTAGATTAATGTGTAATGGAGTGCTTTAGTGGCACTACTACATCTGAGTGTTTCCTCGGCTGCTGCCTCTGACTAGAGAATAGCTTCTCCACAGATGATATGCTCAAGGTGCTGATCATTGTGGCTCTGTTTAAAGAGCATAAACATGGATATTCATGGGTTTCTGGAAAGCATTCTAACTTGGTGCAGAGCTGTCCCGCAGCATAGCTGTGACTGTCACAAAATACCTCAAATTAAAGCGTGTTGGGCAAACACTGGAGTGGGAAGAGAGGGGGCAGATAGGAGAGGAAAGTGGAGATGCATGCCAGTGCTTTCATGTCCTTCCAGTCCTCCTTCAGAAATCTGCTGCCTGTGGTTCTACATAGACTTCTGATTTAGCCCTATCGGTAGGATTTGTTTGCATAAATGGGAGACATTTGGACGGGGATAATCACAGAACAAGACCTCCATGTCTCTGCTCCCTACAGCAGCCTTCAAGCGACTCTTCTTCTTGCCAGACTCTTGCAATTCTGAACCAAACAATTCAGGGTTTCCTTAACCCACTGGTGTGTTTTCTTTCTCATTTTATTTTCACCAAATGTGTCGTTGATTTGTCTCCTACAAAGCTGCGAGCTTTGAGAGCTTTCACAAAGCTGTGAGAAATTCTTTACTAGACAGAACGCCAAATGTTAGCTTGTGAAAGTCTCGTGCAAAATCTGCCAATTTTCGACTGTTTTTTGTATTTTTATAGAAAATGTATCCACTCTACATACTGTTAAACTAAGGGGTGAGCTTGGGTCATGAGAATAAGATCACTAATACAAGCAGCTGAAATGAGTTTCCTCCCACGGGTGTTTGGGCTCACCCTAAGGTATGGATGTCATACCAAAAGTTTGGTGGTCGACACCAATAACAGTGAAATTTGATGATTCTCAATACCAATTCAATTCCATGATAATGTTTGAAATGCCATTGATCAGTACTGAGAACAGTGCTGCTAAATGTTTGAAATACTTTTACATAACTGTGAAATACTTGAAGTCACCATGCCATTGTTTTACATTTATTTTGTTAGAATTCTACAAAATTAATAAATACTGTAGTCGGATTTTGTCTTAAGGTTGTCTGGGTGGTGAAGCCATTTCCAAATGGCCAAACTAATGTTAATTTAGTTAAACACTTAATTAACACTTTTCACATTTCTACCCTGTACCCTCGGGGACACAAGGAGGAAGCTAAAGTAGAGCACTGAAAGGAGCCAGCTGAGGTGGTTTGGGAACCTGATCAGGACCTCCGCGGCCTCCTGGATGCCTCTGTGGGCATGTTCAACTGGGAGGAGACCGTGGAGCAGACAGAATACTCTGGAGGGATTATAAACCACATTTGCCCTAGATAAGATGGGGAACATGGATAGGGAAAGAAGCATCTGAGGTGGTTTGCTTAGCTGGTTGCTGGTTGGATGGATAGAAGTTTTAAAAGCCAAAATTCAATGAAAAGTAGCATTGCAGGGGTGATTTTAGACTCAGGAGGGTTGATCCCTCAGTTTTCTGGAAACAATGAGAATGACTCAAGGTCAACATCAGCGTTGTGATTTGTTTTTCACCTCCACAGCCCAGGGGCTGCAGATGGAATTTAGCAATTTGGTGCACTTCATTTATTGTGTGCTGTCCCTGTCAAATAAATAAATAAAAGTATAAGTAAAGGATGTGCCCAGGAGCCCCTGTGAATGTCCATTACCACTTGTTCATTATCATCCTTTCCTCTGGGCTTTTCCACCCAAATTAATTTGCAGCGCTACGCTATCGCTTTATTGCTAAATGAGAAAAGAATGGATATTTTGCAAGGGAAGTTAAAAACATCAGTGTTTTCATTACTGATGCCACTAATCGCCAGATTACACTGTCAACATCTTCTTTTGCAGTTGAGTCTCGACCATCTGCTGCATATCATGAAGCATGCTGTGTACAAGAAAACAAGTATGGCAAAGCACTGATTAAAGGGAATTTGGTTAAAAGAATGAGTTTGAAGCCGCAGCACAGCACGTTCTGTAATTCTTCATTGAACATGAAAAGCGTGCAGCTGTATGTGGCAAAAAAAGAGGAAAGATCATTTCAATCTGATTTTCCTTCAAAGGGATGAAATGGCATTGCATCATATGTGTTAGTGAACCGTGAAATTATTTGTTCTCTCTCTGTTGCGTCGATTATAGACCAAACATACAGACGCATCAGCTTTTGCTGGTGTAAAGATCTCACAAAGAGAGCAACCAACAACTGTGAAGAAATAACTGAAATGGTGCAAAGCTCACAGGAAAAAGGAAACAAAGACCAGCTGCATCTCACTGGCTGCGATTGGAAGTAACTGAATGTACTTCAGTACTGTACTTAGGTCAAACTTTAAGGTATTTAACTGGAGTATTTCCACTTCTATGTGCAAACAGTGGCTCCAGCAGACTGACAAGAGGAAACCACCAGTGGTGTTCTCAGCAGCATCATAGAGCAACTAGAGGTCATCTACTGTGCCCAGCCTCATCTTCAGCTGTCTCCACTTCGTCTGCGTCTGGATCCAGATAAGAATTGAGAGGAGAGCACAAGGTTTAATCCCACTAATGCACAAGTCTTGACACCCATCCCTCTTTCCAATTAACCCTCTGTGGAGACTATAAAGAACTTGTTGAAGGAAAAAGCTTGAGGATAAAGTGGACTCAAGGATTCGGGGAATTGCTGAACGACTCCCTAAACACCTTTGACACGGCCACCTGGGCCACACATCTGCATTTCTTTCCATCACATCAAAAGAGGGAGACCTACGTCGTCATCCAACAATTTTAAAGCAAATTTTGAAATACTTAATCAGAAATGCTTGATGGAAATGGCAAACATATCAAAAAATGAACAAAAAGGTTTGTATGCTCGCTTCAGGCAGATACATTTTTGTTCAATAACATGAAATGCAGTGATGGAAACACATTTGTCAAATAAAAAAGGAAATGTAAATTGAGCGATGTCATTTGATAGCTGCAACGTGAAAACGTAGGAAACGAGCATCAGCGGAATGAGGATGAAAGCATAACTATTGTGAATCTCATATATGAGAAAAATACGACCATAATATTAGACAGAAAATAGCAGCTGAACTCAGGGCCAAAATGTGGAGCAAAGGATCCCACAGACGGTGGACTAAGCTGAAGGAGTAAGTGGATGAGTCTGAAGCAGTGGTAGAGATGACAATAAATTATAAAACACATTTTGTTACTTTGACGACATGGAAGGAATTCTTGGGCAGAGGCCAACAGTCACATCTCTGTCCTCCTCTGTTCATTCAGGTATGTACATCCTGTTTTGTACTCCAACAAACATTGTTAAATTTCTGTGTTATACTCGCTTGTATGACCTATTTGGATTCAATTACTTAAAATTGCACACACATTTACCAAAATATACCAGAAATGATTTCATTTTTTAATACTGTAGCCTGGACTACACGAGAAATGATTTTAAAAGCCCTAATGCATGCTGGATGACAAATAGGGGCTCCGAAGCTCCAGTAGAATCCCGTAAGATGCACACGGGAACATCCAACATCAAAACACCGGTATTTCCAATGCGACAATCGTTTATTTGCGTCCTGTTCATCTGTCCATAGCGTCAAAATCTGGGCTTCCTTACTCGTCAACCCAAGACGCCCAGGTCTATCCAACCCGTTGCATTGTGACGAGAAGCTGCCCGAGCTGCAATATTTGACGAGTTGGGAATGAGAACGTGTTGTGTATCGGCTGATGTGAATGCGGTATAATTGGCGCGTTCTTTCTGCAATATTTAAAATGTGCCCTTGAATTCTATTCCATACGTGGACTGAAACGTAGCTGGAGACAAAGAGCATTTGCAAAGTGAGGAAGAAGAAAAAAGGACATTAAAGCTGCTTTTAAGGCACAGCTGCATCTTGCTGGCAGAGCTTGAACCCAGAAGACCCCACCCCCCCATCTTTTCACTGCTTTCTGTCCTTTTCCATGCAATTGGAACTTCTCCACCTCTTCGACGCATCTCCTCTTCATCTCCGTTGCCTTCCTCCTACTGTTCCAGCTCTGTGCGCCGCTACAATGAGCACATAATCTTCGGCTGATGCACGTAAACAGACACGCGGGAGAGGATGGAGAGACAGAAACTCAACAGGCTTTGGTGGCACAGCCGAGTATATTTTTAAGCTTCTTTACTTGATGCCCCACAGATACACCAGAGCAGATGTGACCGCCACGCGGCAAAGACCGGGGAATATCATACTCGCCTCATTAAAAACAAGACTCTCAGTGAGGTGAGCATGAATAAACAGACAACAGGAATAATAAGAAGCCTTGTGGCCCTTCACATATACAAATGAGTGGGATACATGCAGATGTGCAGTTGATTATTTAAATATGCTCCATCCGTGCTCGCCAAACACAACCCAGCCATGGGGATAAAACAAGCAGAGGGAAAAATGAATCCATTCCTGCGTAATTTGTGGCTGTGAAAGCCATTAGGCGCGAGGCAATTAGGGCACGTGTATTTCGCATTGTGTCGTCTATATGAAGCAGAATTAGGCAAATGCAACAGCTAAAAAGGTGAATTAATCAGCTAATTAATCGGAGGCTTTTTAGTGAATT
Source organism: Lamprogrammus exutus (assembly GCA_900312555.1). Classification (NCBI taxonomy): domain Eukaryota; kingdom Metazoa; phylum Chordata; class Actinopteri; order Ophidiiformes; family Ophidiidae; genus Lamprogrammus; species Lamprogrammus exutus. Next base: position 24,164 of record OMOW01111725.1, read on the forward strand.
ACACACAAAGGTTTCAACCACTCAAAGGGGAGGAAGGGCAATAAAAGAGTTTCAATCCTTTGATATCATTGCATATGCATGATCCTCAACATAAGGATTACATTAGGATAATTCTACAGTGGCACAGAAACAAAAAAACATTCAATTAAAAGTTTACTGACAGAAGTACTGAAGTATGTCGTTTCTTTAGTACTTTATTTATTCCATTAAAGCTGTATCACATATTGTGCTCCAGAGAATACTAAAAAGTACCTCAAACGTATACTTAAGTGCTGTTTTCTACCTGACATTATGAGTAAATCAAAGCGGAACAGATACTTAATATTTAGGCTAATTCTGCTTTTCTCTACGCACTGTGGAACAATTTTGACAAGGAATGCAGAAAAAAGCAATAGAAATGACCAATAAAATGCATGTTTCCGTTTGGTCGCATTGACTGCATTTAAAATCATAACGCGTGTGTGAGGGGAATAGCTGCGACTACAAAGCCTTGGAAGTACCACAAATACTGGATATTATAATAGAATTCCACTCAATATGCAAATTCTCTCTGTGTTTACACGGAAATCTCACATATGCTCAGCCCGGGCTCTTGCTTTCCTTGTGTGCTTGTATTCATAACTAATTCCAATGTTTGAAATGCTTATTTCTTTTATACAGTTTATGGTATGCAGGCTGATGAAGGTGGCAGATTGGTTTTATTATACAGGCAGCACAAACATTTCCAAAAGTTGAGGCACGATTAATTGAATATTTTTCTGTTAAAGTTCATTGTGACCTTGTATTGGTTTGCTGGTCTTTCTTGGGGATTTGAGAATTCCACTCAGATTGAGTTGGAACAGTCCAAAGCAAAACAAACAACATCTGTTTTGATCAAACTTTATGCCACTCCAGTGAAAATGAAAATACTTGGAATAAATTGGGGAGTTAATTCTGAGGTGACATTGTGCCAGGCAGCTTCTTGTGAACTTCTTTGGAACAACCCAGTGGGGACGAGGAGCCTCACCGCAGGGTGTCATTAGACTGACGAGAGAAATGAACGGTCAAACTCAAAGCTTCCTTTGTGTGTAATTAAGGGAAATTATCCTTCACTGTTTTGGCAGGGCAAGAGGCGGATGAAAATGTGCCTTCACTTTGGTCAGACTGACTGCAAAGAGGCCGGTAAATAGCGCTGCCATTGAAAGATGTGTCAGAGTGACTTATCAGACCACCTAATGTTTCAAATTGAGGCTTTCCTTTCAGTTTAAGTGACATTAAAGTGACATTAAAGTGACTCTGGTAGAGATGGACTGTGTCTCACCCAACATTTCTTCAAAAAGCATCTCAACAAGCTGTTTGCCAGAAGTGAAAACCCTCCTGGGAGTCTTGCACTTTGCTGAATGAATTGATATTTCAAAACACACAAACACCTAACTTCATTGTGTGTAATAATGTGAAGTGTATGGTTGTCACCTGGCCAAGCAATGCAAATTAAACAGGAAACGTTTCAGAGTCATTCGTTTGTTAAAACTATTGTACTTTGGAACATAATTGGTAATAATCTGCATTTCCAAAGCTTTAAAGCAAGGTAGCAAGGTGAGTTAGTGCCTAGTTGGGCCAATCAGAGGCGCTGTGGGGCGATGGAGCATTTGCAGCGGCACAGACGTCTAAATCTGGGACAATTGTCCAAGACACCTGTACCTGTCTGGAAAAGGGGGAAAGTTGAGATCGCATCAAAGTCACGGAACGTTGAAACGGAAGTGGAACATGTCTCAGATTGCTGTGTGCCGCTATCTGCAAGCATGCACAGACTGCAAAAGTGGGACGCATCGTATGTCCACGGGTCCCAGAACAATCGTTTGTGTTATCTTGTCTTTCTCTGATCACATCATCGCTGTTGGCCAGGAACTCAATTGTTAAAGATCAGAGGGTCCCACGGGTTCCTGATGTTCCAGCGCGGTACACGTCACCTTTTTTCGCCCTTCAAACTTGCTGTACGGCGGTGAGAATTCAAGTTTACGGCTTGTTTGGAGTACATAGAATAAATGCCCATAACTGTCTATACGTTTATGATGAAAGGTTTGAACTTGAATTTGCAAAATACAAGGATTTTTAGATGTTTTTCATTTTTCTTTCACGATTTTGGCCTGCTTGCATAAAAATATACAGTATATTGTACACCTGTGACTTTGAATGCACAAGACTGAAGCCTCAGGTTTTCATAGAAAAACATAAATATGTATATATTGTAAGTGATGCTAACTGCCACAAAGAGATCAGGCAAATATTTTCCGTTCCAGACCGCTGAAGCTTCATAGGTTCAGACTATGAGCCACAGACTTCACGTCGGCTATAGAGTGAGACTTATGCCCAGTTTTCATCATGGTGGCATTTTTGAGACATTAATTATTAGCCTGTACATCAAATAATAGAAGATAAAAAATGAAATTGGAATCAAGCTGCCTGAGGGAAACGCAGGGCATTATTATTGTTTCATTTCACGTTTAATTCTGTGTTTGTTTCCCCAGTGGCTCTTCTTCCTGGTTTTACTCTAATGAGAGGTTTATGAAGTATTTCTCCCTTTTTTTGTTTGAACACAGAGGACTGCTGGATCCCTCCTGCCCCGACCGCCACACTCCTCATTCCCCACCACACCCCCGTCCCTCCTACCTCCCTTTTGTCTTCCCAACAATGCTGCCGGTGGCATTTTGATCACAGCTTCAAGGTCTCTGTCGCCTGAGCTTAAGTTGAAAGAAGCAACAGAGAGGAACTCCAATTAGGGTTTTTCTTTTTCTTTTTCTTAATTTATTTTCTGAGAAACAAAGAAATGCAGCATCCTTTAAAAAGAGAGAATGAAGAAGACAAAATCTCTGCTGGTCTGTGAGCCCCTGGAGGAGCGGAGTGTATTATTTCCTCCCACTCCAGGAATTATAATGACAAATAGGAGCAGAACATTCTAAGCCAAAATACATGGAATTTCTTTCCCACAGATTATTTCCCACTAGGGAACCAAGCCCGAGGATTCCCAAACAGAACCAAACGCCTGCATGGCACCGACTGTTTCACCTTCACTTCCAGTCATTTGTGATGTCACTCAAAGGTCTCTAAGGCTGTATTCAGACCTGATGTTCGTTTGCTTTGTTCCGATTCAGGGAGTAATGTTTACACTTGGCCCTTGGTTGGACTTGCGTTACCAAAACTTGTAAACAAACACCACGTGCTTGCAAACTGTTTTGTGATTGGTCAGAATTGACAGAGAAGTTAACCCCTTATGTGGAAAAAGTTCCTTCGCCTGGACAAAATCACAAAAAATCATAATCATAATCATAAAAAAAAATCAATGCATAATTTTGAGCGAGCATTAAGGCTACGTCTCAAAAACAATGTCTTGATGCATCTAATCAGAAGACGCATTGACTCAAGACAACAACCACATGTTCACCCAACAATTTCTCTTCCGAAGACGCATCAGGTAAACTTGGTCAGATATCTATGATATTTATAAGCTTAGGCATCATCAGCAAACTCTTTTTCATAGCGTATACAGTACAGCCAGTGAGTTGTATCAGTTTATTGAGTTGGTTGCATTCTCACTGCAAACAAACCGATGCACGGAGCGTTTGCAAGCACTCTCTAGGCGGTCTCGAAGCGGTTAGTTTGGTCTGGAGCCATCGATCTAGGGGTTCGATGTATGCTCCAGGTCTTGGAATAAGTGCTCCAAACGAGCTTGGTCTGAATACAGCCTAAGTAGGACACAAGACTCTGCCTGGACTTCAGCTTGGGCCTGATTCAGAGTT
>OMOW01111727.1:0-12586 GCA_900312555.1 Lamprogrammus exutus
CTTTCTCTCTCACTTTCATTCCCTTGGTTTCTTCCTTGGTCTCTCTCTCACGTCTCTTTGGCTTCAGATTACAGTCCAGCCTAGCAAGGAGTTCCATTTAAAGAGGTCTCCCGAAACCTCCCCTCACTGTTTGGCAGGCAACGTCACTGCTCATGAATGAATGCAGGCTCCAACTATTTATGCTTAACTCATTATGTTGTCACATGGCTCCACACACACACACACACACACACACACACACACACACACACACACACGGAAGGTATGGAAGCACGTAATGTATCTACTGTGGTTTCAAAACATTTAAACCCACAAATTAATGTACCAGGCAAGACATGCTGACTGACTAAGGATGTGGATTTAGTATTTGCTTTCTGCATGCCTGATCGTCACAGCCTTTGCCAAAATTTGTTAAGCATGAAAACACCAACTATGTGTACTTTAAAACAGAATGTGCATAGCTACACTATAGCATTCACGCAGTGGTCACTGTAACAATTAAGATGGACAAACATCAGTTGCATCATTGGAAAATGCTTTGTTATTTTCAATCATGAGCGTTCTTACCTCATAAAAGTTTAAAAATACACTATTATATAGTCATACACAATTTCCAGCTATCAACCCATGATTGTATCCAGTCCAGTCCAGCTTAACAATCAATAACTGATTAGGCAAACACACACAACATACAAAATCTGTTTTTCCTCAATGTCATCTCAATCTTGAAACAATTTTAATGGAAAATTGATGCATCTGCTTAGCCTCACCTGCTGCTATTAAGCAAATCAGCTATTCAACAACAATTCTGAGCAATTAGCAGGCATTATTAGAAGACACATATGAGATGAGATTGCAATGCAGGGCGGATCCAACACTTCGAGCAAGCAAATATTTTATCAAGGAAAATGGCTGCAGTCTACTACAAAACAAAATGCCTACATCAAACATCATACGTGGTCAGTGGTGAGTCATGTCATGGGTCCAGTCGCTGAAAACACTGGCTCAGATGGAACCAATCTTCCCAGGATGCACAAATGCTGCCGTGCCAACTCTGCCAGCCTAGGGAAGCTTTCAACATTTCCTTTCCACAAGTAAATGGGATTTACATACGGTAGAGGGGAGGGGGTTGTCAGACAGAAAGGGTTTTTTTCTATGTTATTGGAAGCATGTGCTAAATACAGATCCCCAAGAAGTAGCACCATTGCCATTGCAGGGTGCCTTACCGCAGAATGATCCATATAGTGGTGGTTAGATCATCGCCTGGCAGTGCTGGTGCTTGTTCCATCAGCTTAGTCAATGGCAGTCGGAGTCTTTTCTGAAAGAGAAATCAAAGGTGTTTGTGGTGAGGGTGCAACATTGATGTGGTCAGTGGTGGCATGGATCGCAATGAATGAAAGTACTGAACCTCTGCAAGTCTGCAGTTAACAAGGCCTAACAATCGATGTTGATGGTGAGCTTGATGGCTTCCTTCTCCCTGTAGCCTTTTTCTGTGCTGCCCATAATGGAACATCTTGAAGAGATAGTGATGGAATGGGTGATTGCCTCAGTCTGTACACATGTCATGCTAACATTGAAGCAACTGTTTTTTTGGGAGGATGGCGATCCGAGTGTTGCAGGATTTGTTGCATGGTACAAACAATCTTTGTACTTGAGATGTATTTTAACAAAATACAACACAACACAATTTGCCATTAGCTGTCATGTAATGTAATGCTGCTGAACTGCATTTCACCCTCTGAAATGAGCGTGAAAGACCTTACAGACCCTGAGTGGGCGAGTGTTTTACCCCAGTGCCCCCCATGTGCCCTAGGGAGAACTAATACACAACTTAAATGTCAGTATAATATATTCTCTGTTGATTAAGCCAATAGTTAATTAATCATTAACATTCCTATAAGTTCACAATTCATTTGCATGATAAAGACTCAAGTCTGAAAAAGGGCTGTAATATAATAAAACCAATAACACAAATTTGGTAATAAGAATTTATGTTGATTCACCTCCAACTGAAAACCTTCCTTTAGACTTTCAACCATTGAAAACAAAAACATCTCCAGTGAAAACAATGTTGTTTGAAATACTATTGCTTTCACAACAGATCTTACTATGTTTGTTGGCCTTGATGTGTTTTATATCAGCTGAGTGCAGCTCTACCATTATGCAATTGTTGTACTTGGCCCAGTGGGACTCCAGGATGCATGCAAGAGCGAACAGGGAATATAGATCAAACGATCGAGAGTAAGAGAATCAAATATCCCTGGCGGTTTCCTAAAACAGTTGGATTTTAAACCGTAGGGGGAGTGCACAGTGTGTGTGTGTGTGTGTGTGTGTGTGTGTGTGTGTTTGGGTGGGAAACTGAAAAATGGACTGAAATCAAAAGGGATAAAAAGTTAAAATGAAAACAGAGGAGTGAACACAGAGGGATACAGAGGGAGAGAAGGGGAAAATCAAGGAAGAGTAAAAAACAAATATTGTTGCTTCACCCTGCTTACTTTCTACCTTTCACCACCTCTTTACTGTTTGTCCAGATGCCTAATGGTTTATTATGTGAAACCCAAAGCTTTCAGGTTAACATGGCCGCTGGCTCAGTATTCTCAGAGAGGCTGCAGCTGCACACAGTTTGCTCTGTGTTGACAGCACTTGGACATAACAAGCATACATCTCTCTATATATTTTCATACACATATACATACAAATATATCTCACTATTTGGGTGAAACATGTTTATTTTGTCTAACTACATTGTTTACAAAAGCATTTATATGTGTTCTTGAATTGCCAGGTACCAAAATAAGCTGTAATAATCATAAATACAATTAAAGTACATCAATGGACGATAATGTGTTTTTTTAATAAGAATTTTTCTTTGAATTTGCCATTTTCAGTGTTGATAGTGACTCTACTGGTGGTGAATTTATATTTGTATATGCTCTGTTTAATATATATTACATGGTAATATCTGTTTTGCCTGCTATACTACATGTTAGATGAATGTAATGTTATTCACATTACCTGACAAACAAAAGCCTGCTCATAGCTCCATCCATCATCTTACAGATGACACATTTTTTGAGAATAAACATATTCCCATAACCCATAGATCATGTTCATCTTGGGTGGTGCAGCTGAGCTTGCTGTGCTGTAATATAGACGCTTTTCATTTGGCACTGCAGTGAATGTTGCTGGTTGAGGAGAATGGGCCCCCTGCCCAAAATACACAGTAAAATCTCATTACTGAGTACATGAAGGAGGCAGTGCAGTGGGGGCATAGCAAATTACCTAGGAGCCATTATACACTTATTCACAGGCAGGGAGAAATGTGTTGTTTTTGATAAATGCACCAGTCATGACTTTCAGAAAGGTTTTCAGAGTACACACTGTTCCTAATATGCGGCGTGATTAGTTAGAATATTTTTCACTTGATGAAGTGTTTTACATGAGGTCCCAGGGTTCTGACGGGGTCAGACAAAAAGAAAGTGTCTGACCATGGAGCCATGTGGTTTTAATATCAAGGAGTCGAATCATGGCATCACATTCATCCCATTTCTATGGTTACAGTGTGGACAAAGAGTAAACACGTGTCCTCATTCCGGAATCACCTTTTCCCCCCGTACAGTTAATGGCCTCTCTCTATCACAGCACAACCCGGCATCTCCATTAGACACAGTGGATGGAAACTAGGCTGTCTGCTTCAGGTAAGACAGATGCTTGCAGCTTTTTAGCAAATCTGGAGGTAAATGTTGCCATAAGCAAAATGCCATGACAAGGTGCAGTTTAGCAACTTAATAGTGCAGGACACTGTCAGATGGACGCCAGATTTGCTCTCATTTGTGTGCTGCATCCAAAGGGGAACAGTCCTCAACCGACAGCTTGTTATTCTGAACTCTCATAAGGCTAACGACTCCCTGTGTCGAGCCACTGTGTGTTTACGCACAATTATCTGTCCCTGCAGTGGAGCCAGGCTGCTTTGTCCCTTCACCTTACTGGTAATTTTCCCTCATTAAACAGATGTGAGTGGAGAGGAGGAGTGAACAAAAGTGGTAAGGTCGAAATGTTAATAATGTGAAAGTGAAAATCAGACCAAATTAGTCTGAAAATACCAGAGGTAGGCATTATTGGTGCCTTAAGATATGTTCTTTAATTTGCTGACCCTTTGATGTTTGTAAGATTCACATATCGACGTTTCATACATGCCTATCGGTATATCATGCTAGATCAAATATGATATAGTGCCTCCAGAACTCCATTCTATGATATTCCTGCAATCTACTCAATTTCAGATGCTTCAAAGCATACATACAAGTTACACTAATGTGGTCAGAAATATGTCGTCTGGGCTCACCACATTAACCACTTCACACTTCACACGTCACAGTTGATCCAAATGTACTCTGCCTGGTTTTGATTTATCTCAATCTATATGTCAGGTTATATATTTACAAATTGCTTTGTATGGCGCTCTAAATCTGCCTTTCCGAGTCTCTGCCCGGTGAAATTATGCAGCAATGTCTGCCCCGGCAGCAAATGACAAAGACTTTGACGCACACAGCAGACGTTACATTATAATGCATGATAATCCTATACCATAGGTTCCATCTGCTGGAGATTGCCAGATCACAGGACAACATTAAAGTAAAGATTATTATAGCAACCTAAAGGGCGTCTATAGATAGGATGCTGGAGATATGGAGAGCAAATCTGCGCACACACACATTCAACCTGGCGAGCTCCACAACCGTGAATATCCAGCTTGCAGTGTGAGCTGTTCCATATGAGCCTATAAGAATGCGCTATACAGCCCTGCCTGGGTCAATTTCCTTGTAGTCACAGCTTGAGTAAACGCAAACCTTCTGAAAGCCCCTAATCAAGAACTTTATAGTGAATTGTGGGCATTTTCCACGAAAGAGAAGACAGCTGAGCCCTACAACAAACACTCTTAACGGAGTACACACAGAGTTTTAATCAGAAACAACTTGATTCACATTACAGCATATGCTAAATATCTGCAGGCCTCGGCTTTCTATGCATGCATGACCATGTGGAATACCAGCCAGCAGCGGCAAAGATCAGAAAAGAAAAAAACATAAAACAGTATTACATGTAATGTAAGTCATGTAATTTTAATAAGTTTAATCAAGATTTCTGAATATAAGCGATTCTATTTGAAAAAGAGAGAGACCAGAGAACCAAAAAAAACCTGTATTTCAAATATTAGTCAACAAACCAAGAGCATCCCCACTGAAAATAAAACTTGGGCTGACTTTGTTCCAGCATCAGTGGAGGAAGGGACACAAAGTATTGTGAGTCAGATTCTCATGTCGTCATCATAGCTTGGCTGTCATGATCCCACATATTGACTTGACCGTCCAGGTTAATGGAAAGACAAGACTCCTGCTCTACTGTCGAGCAGATTCATGTGAAGTAAAATGGTTACAGCAGAAGAGCGGACACAGCCGGTATTAGCAGCACTTGGATTTCCTTCGGTGGCAGGATTGCAGACTGAGCTCTCAGCTTGGAAGACAGAGGCACACACTGGGAGAGAAAACTCACTCTTATAATGGAAACCTCGAAAAGACATGGAAGGAGACGAAGAGGGAAAGTATGGTATGTGGGAGGAAGAAGGAGGAGAATTTCCATCTGCTCTGGCCACAGCTTCCAGCAGGGAGCTATGAGGTCTCTGACACGACAGACTGCGTCCCACAGACCTGTCGCTGCTTTTGTTTGCTAGACAATCGCATTTTCCATTGTTGCATCCTTGTTTATTTTTAAGTGACCCTTGTCATGACTATAGAATAGCCACTGGCAATGAACCAGAAAGGGTTTGTTTTGGTTTCCCATGGTAACAAGGCTTCTGTCTTGAACCTTTTTTTTCAAGTTCCTGTCTCCGTGTCCAGTGGAGCACTGTGGCTGTGCCAGTGTGGTGGAAATAATTTGGTCAGATACACGGGGAGGTGAGAGAGACAGACAGTGAGAGAAAGCGAGACAGTTGGGCTGAGTGAGGTCAGTGTCAGAGAACAGAATTGGAACCATTAAGTTTCTGATTTAAAGCGGGAAAACAGCCACCACAGGCCATTAACAGACACCCAACTTTTTACAGGACATCACCTCCACTCCACAAATCTCCTTCTGCTGCTCAACTTTACTGCTGGAAACCCACTTTCTCCTGTCTGAGTCGTGTTTGTTATTGGTTTCTGTATGGTTATAGGCTCTTGAGGCGTCTCCAACCAGGGGCCTAGATGACGTCAGTGTGATCTCACCGACATATGTGGCATTTTGGGTGAGGAGTGGAACACTTGTAAGGGGGAAATCGCAGTTTTATGAGGCTCACCGTGAAAAACAAACGAGTGCGAGATTGTGGTCGTTGTGCAGGATGTCAGATGTGGGGTGTAAATGCAGAGCTCTTGCATCTCCACCCACTCGATATTTGATCTGTTTGAGTGTATATATAGTCGCATTAAATTTGGATTTAGAGGGTTTGTTGCTCCGCAGCAACCATAACATTGGATCTAGGGTGGTATATTTTTTGTGCCATGCCAAATATTGAGGCAGGCGATGTAGCATGCCTCAGCGCAATTAAATGGGATATGGTAGGTGGAAAAAATGCGTCACTTACTGTGGTCATGTGTAGCATTTAAATAACAAAGTGAACGTATTATGGCATTAATCTCACAAATGGAATCCACATGACTCATAAGAATCCCAAATCTGTTATTGCTTGCAAAATTCGCACCTTGTTTCTGCAAGCAAAATCCTCATGATCTAAGTTAAGCTCTTGTCCTGATTACAAGAAACTAACTTATGAGTAGAACAGATCAACCACTTTACATGTTTGTTTTAGCATCTGCATATGTTTCTCGATGTGATAATGTTCAAAAATATTATGTGTATATGAAAAAATAGCAAGTACCTTCCTCCATCTTTTGCTAAATTTTAGATAGAACTTTTACTCTTGGACTGGATTTGTTATGGCTGTGGGAGTGTAACTGTGGGTTTGTGATGCATCAGTGCATCTTTTGTTGTTATTGTGTTTGGATTTATGTCTTTTATTTTTATTCCTCAAAATCACAAGGCGCTTTGACTCAGATGTGTTGTTTAAAGTGCTATAAAGCTTTTCTTTCTTTCTTTCTTTCTTTCTTTCTCTCAACAGAGTACAAGGAACTCAACATTAGATGCAATGTGCAGAGCAGCCTCTTGTGGCTATGCATGGAACTGCATTAACAATAGGGGAAAGCGGGCAAATGGCCTAACCACAGGCAGTCTCAGTAAATATGAGGTTGGAGGCATGAAAATCTTCTCGTTCACGGTGAAGAAGAAACATCTGTGTGCAGTGTGTAATGTAACATTGTTGTTAGGCTTAGATATTTAATGACCTTGACGTCGTTATGTCTCAGACTTCACTGACTCAGCTGTTTTTGGACAACAGATCACAAAGAGCACATTCTCGGGTTTGCAGATGGATATTCATGTCTCAGAGAGGGATGTTTTCTGCAGAGTAATGAATCCAGCACAAATCAAGTTATGTTCATTGAATTTATACATTTTAGAAATTATTAAGTTCATTCAGTTCATTCAGCTTTGTTAGTTATGTGATAGAATGGACATGCAGTGACACCATAGTGACAGAGAGGAAAAGAGGAAGAGGGGTAACCCTTTGATCTTAAAAGATCTGTGTTTCCCATTCCAAAGGTTTCCGAGTAACATCCATGATACATACAGTCATGGCCTGTAGTAAATGACCTGAGGCTTTGAAATAAGATCCCTTTTGTTTCAGTCCTTGGGAAACATGACCATAATCTTACAAACTAATCTAATACTAAAATCTATTCCATGAAACGTAGCACATTTGCCAGATTTAACAGACATGATCTCAACTAAATGATAAATCCCCCTGATAGCAGAGGATGTGTTGCTATCTGTAATAAATTTAATATTGCAGAGCAGTTACATCATGCATTGCTCGTGCTAATAGCGATCCTCCTACGACGCAGGCACCAGAAGACAACACACCACAGTTTGCATCGTTACCAGAACGTGTCACTGCCCAAACATCTGTCTGTAGACGAAAAGAGCCCAAAACATATCATCCTCCCATCAGTGAGTACAAGTCTAACATTCCTCCAAAAGCAAATGTGCAAGATTTATTTTCCACTAGAAACATGCTGAGCATGATCTTGAAAAAATACAGTGACACTGATATTCAGACTGCACTGACTACAATTTTGCATAAAAAGCTGAATCATCAAAGGAATTAATCCTAATCCCTCAAATTTAAGCATGAATACTGATTTGTGGCTTTTATTTGTTGTTGACATGAGGAGGGATATGCATACATTAATTGGTGGAAAACAATCAACGAACAATTCTATGAAATGTATTTCTATAAAAACAAACCTTCACACAGACACAGTTGAATAATTTGAAACTGAGCAAAGAATCTTTCTGGCGAATTAAACTGCTCATCAATCATCACTCTGCAGTCAAATGCAGCTGTAGTAAACTGATTAGAGTAGAAGCAGGATATGATTTATATCCTCCCATTAAAAATAAATTTGGTGTGTAGGGATTATAAAAGAGATTCAAGGATAAGTAGGGACACATTTTTGAAATGATTTGAGTATTTAAGGTGCGTTTGGGTTATGGTTATTGCTACTTACTCCCTCTAGAGGGAGTAATCAACCTAAAAACCTCCATGAAACCACATTCAAGGGAAACATGAGATGAATGCAAAGTAGTCTTTTAAGGCATATAAACAGGTCTTATTGGGAGAAAATGCACATTCTAATGTAGGCTTTGCAGCAAGGTGCAGATAAAAATAAAAACAAATCAATGAATAAATCACCATATCGCTTTCAATGATTTCACATAAAGTGCGTCCCATAATTCCTTTTGCCATTCTGTCACCGAGCATATTGATTTGCCTCTGCAAGCAGCAAAGTGGAATAAAGACGTCCACGGCTAGAATGAGAACTAGGAGAGGAATGTAAGTAGTAGGTAGTGGACTGGAACAGGGCGCCATAAGTGATCACTCTGATCTCATTTTATAATTTATATCTTCCCAGCTGGGTAGGGCCGGCTGTTTGATCAATTCTCTACTTTCTTCTTTTATCAGCAATGAGCCATTCCCACTACCCGCTACATTAAATTATTCAATTGGCCAGCTTTGTTGTTAATAGTGGTGATCATTCTTGCTTAAACAGCATAATGTATGCACTGACAGCCAACAGTGATACAACCCGTCTCAAGGGACGCAAATCTATCGGTGGTGAGCTTCTATTTGCCACATCAAACATCCCCACTGAAGCATAAAAAGCAAAATACATTCAGCATCAGTGCGTGTGGGGAAGGGACACTCCATGTCACGGCTGTAAATGATCGGACCCTCAATCTATAGCTGACTACCACTGAAATACAACTGATATTGAATGGACAATGGCCACAGTGTTCAGCCTCATGAACAATCTTTCATTCTCTTTTAGCGGGAAGACACGACAGGATGTTACGATTTATACAGCACAGATCAGGGAAAGTTGAGGGATTATTTCTGATTTACACAGACTGCACCAAGAACACAACATAGTTTTTATTTCTCCAGGTGATTCTTTGATTTGGGTTGCGCTGTATTAACAAGATTCCACTAACTCAAACATCTACAACTCCAGTCTGTTCTGAGTAATGTTTTCATTTTGTATCTGCACCAACAACAGAAAATGTTTTCACCTGTGTACATTGATTGGTTAATCCAGATCTGGATACATTTTAAAACGACTGTTTCTTATGACAAATAAAGCAATTAGGTTGTATCACTATTAACATTATTAAAGTCCTTTCTTCTTCTCTTTAGGGCAGCATAGTATTGCAGTTGTTTGCACTGTTCCCACACACCAAGAAGGTTGTGGGTTCATGGCCCTGTGCTATGCCCTGATTCCTTCTGTGTGGGGGTTCCATGTTCTCCCAATCAGTTAAAACACATCAGTATATATACATATATATATATATACTGTATATACAGTATTTACCAAACAAGGGGAATCCATTTTTAAAAAACAAAGAGAGACTTTTTTACAAGACAAATTTTGTCAGGGCTTGTTCAGCCTTGGCAGAGGTATGCGCTTGAATGAGTGCCCTTCTAGCTTTAAACCTGTGGTGATTTCCTTCATGTCTTTTCCATGTGGCTTGTTTGTTTATCCTTCCCCCACCAGGATCCTGTCAACACTGCCGGCCTAATGGGTGGAAAAGGATCAAATGTCAAGGGGTCAGGATTCTGGCCTCTCCCTACCTTTAACCCACTGACGCCATCAGTGCAGAGAAGAAAAGGAAAGGATGTGCAGCTGGAAGGAGGAAATATACAGACATTTATTGCTTTCATCTTATGACTAGGCAGCACAATGAGTCAGCTGTTTTAATGCGGTATGGAAGGACCAGAATGGCTCATCTGCGGATTCTATGAGGAATTCATCCTTAAAAATCATCTTGTGCACATCTGGATGCATGTCATCTTCTAAAGAGAAGCCAAGTGCTCTCGACGCCATGCGTAGGCAGAAAAAGCTAAATGCTTTTCATTAGTGGTCGCTGAAACTGGTTTGAAATCTGGAGAGGGCAGGGAGGAGTTAAGGCAATGATTGTAAACCACCGCACCCCTCCCTTGCATGTACAGGAGAGTCATTCCAATGTGACATGATGCAACTGAGCATTTCAGGCTGTTCTCCCATTCCACTAAAAGCTGCTAAATGTTAAGCTGAAACATTAGCAGGACATTCAACAACCATTTCTAATCTTAACTGACCGTTTGCCCCTGCAAGACCAGATGCTTAACTGTGTCTGATGGTGCATTTCATCTGGAAAAAAAACAACATACTGCGGATTTGCATCTCTTACTTGCCTAATAATGATCAGACACTTTTAAGCTCTTTCTTTAGCCAGTTGAAAGGAGAGCCACACCATAAAGCACCGAGCACACTGGAGTCAATAAACTAGTTAGGAGAAGGGAAAGTAAAAAGAATTCAATTCCTGACTTATTTAATAGAGGATTTGGTGTGGCAGGTCAGAGAGTGTAATCCAGGAGATTAGACACTGATTCTTTAATCGAGAGGCTAGACCGTACATCTCCTTCCACCCTCCAGGGTTCACTCTTATAAGAGGGTCTCCCTTGTTTAGCTCTGAATTTCAATGCCTCACGTTTCTCCTGGTTGAGTTGGCTGCCTGGGACTACAAAGATCCCCCTTCAGCGGCTGCAGCATGGAAACCAGATGGAGATACAGTACATTAAAAAGCCAAGCCTCCCCCACAAACACCTTGGCTGAGAGAGTAATTATCAATCATTCAACAACACATTCATCAGCAAATAGCAGTTGACCAACTGTTTCTAAAAACCTTGTGGCTGCTTATCGGGGAGGACTAAAAAGGACTCAGGAAATTGCCATAAGCAAGCTAATGAATGTGCAGTGAATGGTGGACACAAAGGCAGCACTTTGGTGGCTTTGTGCCTCACTCAGGTCCCAGCAGAGCGTCAGCTTCTGCATAGGCTGCTTGTTTCTGCTCACTGCCTCTGAGAACCTAGCATCTATCTCGTTGAATATATCTCACTGTGTCATCTGACAGGAACTTTTATTAAGATCTGTGCAGATGGAACAACCATGGGAGCTGTATCCAGGGTCTCCAAAGAAGCCGGGGTTACAAAGGATATTTATGTCAGTCTAAGGGAAATGTGGAGAGTCAGGCAGGAGTGAAAATGATACCATAAAATAACGACAGGAGAGTGAATCCAGGCTAAACTGGCTAAACTGCCCATTTGTTCCAGGCAGATGCACAAAGTACAAGGAGAATACAGGAACATTGTGTAATTTTCACCACATATCTAGATGACGCCAGGAGGGAGATTGCCTTGGCTTTAAAACGGCATCATCTTGGAAACAATATGGTTCAGAATTTAACTGCATAGCTCCTTAGATCCTACGCCAGCAAAATCTGCCAGCCAGTAAAAGCCAGGAGAAAGTGGTGTACCGACTGTAAGGTTCATTTTCTAAAATTAATGTACTAGTATTATAAAGGTTTGGTTGAGATACGTTGCTGAAATAAGTGCTGACGCCTCATCATCTCTTCCCACTCGCTTCTATGTCAGCAGTAGTTAAAGTGCATGTCATATCTCTGTGCAGCCTGAAGAATCTTTATTACAGTACATCCTTGACTCTACTGAAAGTTTTCCACTGTCCGGATCTGTCATTCTGGGTGAGGAGAAGCACAAACCGGGCTTCTTGAACAAATGGAAAAATCTTGGCTCAGGGATTAGAGTCAAGTATCGACATTTTAGTACGCAGAAATATTCACCAAAATCAAATCTCCTCTCTGTTTTATAATCCAGCACTACTGTGATAAAACACATGAGCAAACACATGTATTTCCAAAGAGCACACACAAACTCAGGCTCATACACAGATATCTTCATCATACATGGACAGTATAAACTAGGAGACAATTCATTCCAGTGGATCATCCTCGCCCTCTCCCTGAATCCCTGAGCATGAGTAATTGTCAGGCACCATGAAATAATCGTAGCTTTCAACGCTAATGGAAGCCCCGCACATTC
>OMOW01111747.1:0-17794 GCA_900312555.1 Lamprogrammus exutus
AAACACAAAAACGCACCAGTGTGTCTGTAGACCACAAGCCCTCCTCCCATCGTCCTGAGTGAACACTGTATCTCATGAATATGTCCCTGTCCTGTATGCGTTGCGTTTACACCTGGCTTCCTCTCACAGAGGCCTGACCACATGCGTATGTATTTTAGTGATGCATTTGGCCACATTCATGTCTTCCCTGGCACGCATGGCCTCTATTGACCAGCCGCCACTGCTTTTTGCCATCCCACATCACAGCATTATCGCTATTAAACTCAAATGAGACGTGAAGAGACAAATCTGTCTCAAGGGTAAATGTTTGACACTTAGGTCCCATGGCAGTGCTGCTGTGTGTACTGCTACTCTGTCTCACTCAGGCTGTTATAGGGTGACCACATTTATTGACTAAGTCATTTACATATGCCTCAGGAACAATATGTGTGGCTGCGTGATCCGGTGTGTTCTCACGTGACCAGGAAACAGGATGACTAACTACTTTTAGTGCTGGAACCACTGTATATTGTTCTCCTCATGCAGGAACCTGTGGGCATTAAACATCCGATTCACTGAAATAAAATGAATCACTCTGAGAAAGAGCAGAGAGCAACGTCCACGTTACCATGAGCAGTGGGATGGGTGTGTGTGTGCTGTGGGTTTATGACTCACTCAATCCTCCACGGGGTGATGGCATCACAGCCTGAATAATAGAAATCTGAAGTATTCTGTATATGTTACCCTCTCTTTGCATGTCCCCTTAGACACAATGCAGCTTACCCTCTGACTGGAGTGAGTAATGCTGGTGTCTATGGCGGAAACATTGTTTATTGTCTTTGAATCAATGGGAAAGCAGTCAGCCAGCTTGAATCATTGGAGTGATACAAACCATGTGACGCATTCGCCAAGGTCTGCAAAGCAACTGCTTCCTGCTATCAGATCCTGAGGCAGGATCTTACAGTGAGCTCTCACATAGTCACACAGTCATTTCATTACACAGTTTCTGTGTAATAAGGGAATTTTGACAGTGCCATTATTTTTGGGCTAGTTTGGCTTTAGTTGTCGTGTCGAGAAAGCAATGATTAGATGAGGTTTGATTAGCCTGGTGGATATAAATCAAAGTTTTGGCTCATCCAGTCATGTGTTTGTCAGCATGTGATTGGTAGGTCAGACTAAGTGCTCATCTAGAGTCTAATACCCCTAAGATCTCTAAAATTTGCTGGATTATACACCCACAGACAGACAGACTGATTTGTCACACACGCACAGCACACACACACACACACACACACACACACAACAACGCCGTTAATGATATCACAAACATTTCTCATACACTGCAAAATCTCAGTTGTTCGTGGCAGCCACCGGCCTGCATGCAGTTTGTTCCAGAGTGATGAAATAAAAATGTCACATGGTTACGGTTGAAATCTCTTTCGCTTTTCTAATCAACTGTTACAAGACAGGAACAGAAACAAATGTGTTCTTTTCATGTTTGATTAGATTAATGAGCTGGATGAGCGTGATTACGTACACGGTCGTCACTGAGACTACAGACAGCTGATGGAGCACATATCCATCACATTCTAATGACTGCATTGATAGTTAATCATCAGAGAACAGACGTTGGTTTAGTTGGGTTGTTTTTTTTAACAAAGAGTGTTTGTGAAAGTGGATTAATGATTTGATGTGGCGGTGTGTGATGAGTGCGCACTCTGAGAGCGACTGTGTTCTGATGACTGTATTGATTATCAGAGAGAGAGGGTCTGCATGAATGCATGCTGTTGGTGATGAGATTCTGGTGAAAAATCACAAACTGAACCTAAACTAACACGACCAGATTTGTTGAAATGACGTTCCCCCCCCCCTCTATTTCCTCTTTTATCAGCAGTGACTCTATATAATGCCACGGCGACCTTGTCTAAATATTTTGCCTTAGATAAGAAAAACAAGCAGCTGGCCTGGCTATGTTCATATCAAATCCCCTGAGAGCAAACATTCCACACAGCAGCAAAGTATTTCATACAAATGTCTGACATCTAGCACATAAACCAAACAAACCATACAGCGAGTCTGTGCATTTACACCCGTCACTACGTCACACTGCTGTGCGAGAACAAGCACTGGATTCTGCAGCCTTGACAGCGCTGCGAGCTTTCATGTTGAAAGAGGAGACGGTGTTGTGGTCATGTGTCGCTGCTCGTTGGTCCGGCCTCAGATCTACTGTAACAAACACAGAGCAGGCCTGGCAGAGTGAGGACAGCAGGGACGATGTTAACAGAGGCGTCTGCTGTTTATGGAAACGGGCACAGAGCCATCAAGCTGCACGTCTACTCAATGCCCCTCAGCATGATCTTATCGGGCGGAACACCCAAACACTGTGATCAGCAAACAAAGACGGACAAACAGGTCCTGAACAAGAAGAGCCAAAAATCAGTAGAATCTGATGATACTGAGCAACACCCGAGTATCAGCTGCAGTGTGGTGAAAACCCTTTGCCTGGAGACATCAGAGCATAGTTGTGCCACACTCAGGCCACAGCAGATGAGTTGGACATTACTATAATGCAACGTAGAGCATCAGCCTGGGGCCCCAGCTAAGATGGCCCCCAAGTAGCCATATCATCTATTTATTCCAGCTTGTACTTTCCAATACAAAAAAACCATAAACCTAAAATCAAACCAAGACCAACGGAGTACACTTGAAAATGGCCCAAACTTCCCACCACGTCTAGGGCCTCAGTGCAGACCTTTAACCCCAAAACCCAGCGGTCTGCCTGTCAAACATCATGGCTGCGCCCTCATAGATATTTCCCTGGAGTTATGCAACATTTAATCCTGAGGTAAAAACTGCAGGAAAACAGGCATTTTGTTGTTTTCAATTTTTCAACCATTCTTGATTTTCATATTCTTCTTAACTGATCCTAATGTTTGACAGCACTACAAAACATATATATCATAAGATTATCATTTACTGCGGTTAGTCGCACTGTATTAAAAGACCTGTCAATCTGGTAGTTAGAAAAAGGCTAAGATAAGGAAGGGACCCAACACCTACAGTAAGTCAGTCCGCCCCTACCGTGCCAGTCTCAGCCTCAGCTATTTCCCTCTAGGTTACAAGCGCCCAATCACTTTCGTAACACTTTTGTCACTAGCGATTCTCTTAGTGGTTGCAGGTGAACAAAGTGCTTTCTTTCTTATTTCCGGAGCAGAGATTACAGCCAAACGAGCAGCATCCAGCCTAAGACGGGAGAATAAGTATTCTGGGGTTCGCTGACGCAGGGAGAGAAAAGTAGGCCCCTCCCACCTCCCTGCATCCGGCCTGTTGTGTAACTCACCGTTACCATGGCAGTGGCTGCCCCTGGGTCGTGTTTGGAGCAACAGGGGCCAATCTTCCAGGCTTCTACATCCCCACAATCGCAGAAGCCCCCGCCTGATGACGCATGCATCTGGGAAAAATGCGTATACATACAGTATGTCACATAGTGTAAGTAAAGGACACACAACAGGGTTATATCACCAGCACGGATGTTAGACTGTACAGCAGGGGGAACGCATTATTATGCAACATATGGGGCGCAAAGTTATTGAGCTGCAAACCTGTCCAAAGCCTTATGTTGAATTATAAATTACAATCACAGCTTGTCAATGAAAATATGTTTGAAGCAGGTCATGAAGTCAACATTATAACACAGACATCACTGACCTATGGACAAGGTAAGGATGCTTAAATATCAGTGAGGCTGCACAGCTCATAGCTCAGAGGCGAAAAAGTTGAAAGTGGTTTTCGATTGTGCACATTCATCATCCAAGGTGAGGGCTGACTGTGAATAATCAATGACCCCAAAATATGGGAAATAAAAGGAAATATGTGAACGAACATAACTGACTAATAGCCTTGATGAAGATGTGAGTGCCCACCTTGTACCGATGGCCTTTGTGCACGCTGTCCTGGAAGCAGTCCATGCAGAGGACACAGGTGGGATCTATGGCA
Organism: Lamprogrammus exutus; assembly: GCA_900312555.1. Lineage (NCBI taxonomy): Eukaryota > Metazoa > Chordata > Actinopteri > Ophidiiformes > Ophidiidae > Lamprogrammus > Lamprogrammus exutus. Next base: position 3,976 of record OMOW01111747.1, read on the forward strand.
CAGTCCCTGCAAAAAGCGCGAGAGGATTCTCGTTAGATTGAGCAAATGTCAACAACTGGCTCAAGCTCTGTGTGCACTTTTACCCCCGACAGCAAATGTAAACAAGCAAAGTAATGAGTAATATAAAGTAGCTTGTGTAAAGATTAATTTCGGTGTTTGAATACCTGAGTTGCTGGGTTCTATTCAAACTAAGTGCGGTGCAGAGTAAACGTCACTATCCTGCACGTGCCACTGATCACACCGATTGTGACTTTAGTTCCACAGCGTCGACGCACCTAAGTGAGCACTTTCATTGTCTTTGTGTTTCCCTCACCGTTACTGCTGATTCAGTATCACTGACCGTAAACAGGACGGGATTCGTTTCAGAAAACAGGAGCACAGAGCTGAGTCATAACATTGCTAAACGTGTCTATGTCTTTGTCTCTGCAAGTTCATTTCAGCCTGTAATTGTAATCCTTACGTTATCTATTTCATTTCATAAATTACTCATTGATCCCTTTGTGGCTTGTTAACGCATCAAATTGTGCTGATTACAATGAAGTGGTTAGGGTATTAAATAAATTCTATAATTAAGTATGGCTTTACTTTGCTTATACGCAATCCAACCTACTGAGACACACCACGGACACTTTTATTTGACCAAATTATTCATTCCCTATTCAAACTAAAAATGACAGCTTTATGATTCATTACTTTCACATCACTCAGGTCACAGACTTCCACTCACAGACTGCATACGGAAACTGGAGAGAGTCTGATCATTAACTATTCATTTTAACACTTGGCCCAAATCCTGTGGCGTTGTAGTGTAATAAGATCACTGTAGAAAGAAATCTTAGGAGGTGGGGTTATTCCAACTAAAGGATAATTAGAGAACTACTGGATAAAATGTCAAAACGCCTCAACAGGAACCCTGAGGCTGCATGAAATCTTTTGAATTGAGATATCATATACCCACATAGACCTAAACTTGTCACCTTAAACTCCAAATACAGTTAGAGGGTGGATACATGTAAGCATACAAAATGATGGTTCAGAATTTGACACGTGTACTCGTATTTGCTGCATCTTGTGAGTGTAATAAATCCTTCAAGTTTGACCCATCATCTCCATCCCTTAGGTGAAACGAGCACCTTTGGTTTGTTTACTTTATTTTTTACCAGGGAGAAACATGAAAATGGCACTGGAGTTCTGCCATTTAAGGAGCCAGGGGGACACACCGACTGCTGATGGACATTCTCAAACAAACGGGTGTTGTTGTGCATCCTTCATAACCGGATTTGGTTTTGGGTCACTGCTTAAATCGTGTTCTTTGGGGGATTCTATCCACTTACATTCCTTTCGGAGTTGCACATCCCCGGTGGTGCAAGTTCTCACGATGGGGAAGGAGTTGATGGGTCAAACCTGGAGGATCTATTACACTCGCAAAATGCAGCCAATACGTGTACATGTGTAACATTCTGAATCACTTTAAGTATGAGTATTATTATTGCTTATATTCAGACCTGCAGGAGTAGACCGTCTCGCCCTCCTTGAAGACCCGTCCACAGAGCTGGGAGGAGGTGCTGCCCTGCTTGAGCTTCTGCAGACCCTCCTCAGGTTCTTCTCCAAACAGAAAACACTCCAGAGGGTGGAGGAGTCGCCTCTGCACAAGCTCCTCTTCCTCCTGAGGGGTGGACTCCTTCTTCCTGCAGTAGATCTGTGGCACCAGCTCCTTTATGTAGCGGATCAGGTCCACTTTGAGGTCTACATCCGCCTGCCATTCCTGCGGGACCACAGAGGAGAGCATGACCTGAATTAAAATCTGTCTCGGATTGTCACGAATGCCACATTTTCTGTTTGTGTGATACAAAATGCCAAAGAAATCCAGCTTGTTGACTACATAATCCGTCATATTTGTCTCATTGTTTAGCCATCACAAACTGCGTAATGTGGAGGACTGAGAGTCTTCATGTTTTCATTTCGACCAAACGTGACAGCAGCTGAATTCAGTGGCTAGCTCCTCCTCTCTGGTTGACGTGCTCATCACAGGTGAAATCTGCTGGTGTTGTCTTTGGTTGGACTCAAACCTGAAGACTCTCAGCCCTCCGTGGCATTTGAGTTGAGATGCGTAGTGAAGGTCGTCTAAATTACTGAAGCCTTTTCACTCTGACAGCTCCTTTACTGTCTAGCTGAGGGAGATGAGCGAGCTGGTTATGCGTGACAATAAATATCAAACATCTGGATATTATAAACTGTATATACAGAGCACAGCAAACCCAAAATGACCTCAGAGGTTTCTAACTTCAAAAAGGAAAAGCGATACATAAAAATAATAAAGCTGTGACTAGAAGGTTGTGCTTCGTTAAATTACATTAAATTAAAATAAGGACTCAACATTGCGATGCTTTTTGGTACCCTGACAACCAGGGACAGAGAGAAAGACTGTGTCATCTTTGCAGAGAAACCAGAGACAAGTAGACAAAGACAACGCTGCTATTTCCTAGCATGAACAGCCTGAGGAAAGTGTAATCATAGCTTTTGTTACTGCTTTCATCCCATTTGAATAACAGGCTTTTACAGATTCCTCACCTGAGCCTGAATTTGAAATGAATCAGCGGTTACCTACCATTTTACTTTTCAGTCTCAACGGGTCGAGCGTTTGGATGGGAAAGTCTTTGTTCCAGCAGAAATCATTCTGTCAATAAACATTACGTTGACAGCTGCTGCCAGGTCTGCATTGACACTGTGCTCACACCCAGGCCGAAGTGAGGTTAATATTCAGATTGAAACCGGATTTTGGGCTCGGTGCCATGTTGCTAGAAAAAAATAAAAAAATTGTCGAGATGCTTTGGACAACAAAGGCGCCCCCTGCCCCCCCAACAAATGTTTGCGAAGTATTTCTCCACATTATTGTTATATTGTCTATATGTAACTGATTTATATCCGGACACGAGTCGTAACTCCACGTTATGAGCGATGTCTGAGCCCTGCTAGCATACTTATCATTTAGCTAGCACAGGCACTAGCAATGGCTGCTGTCTTGGTTTACCACAGCATCCTTCAACTGTGCATTTAAACGATACTGTACGTCATAAACAACGTTGTATACTCCAGTGTTATGTCATTGAGTCTCAGAATCAACTGCCATGTACACTGGTCACAAAAACCTACCTTACTGAGCTCAACTCCGTCTATGGATTTCTCACGCTCCGCCATATTCCATCTGCCGTAAAGGAGGTGTCACTAGGAGACTGTTTCCCTTGCACTCGAAACCTGTTGAGGCGTCTTGAATTCCTTAAAAGTGTAAAAAATATATATATTTTTTCTTTTGTTGGTCTTCACTTTTACATAGGGGAGAGGTTGTCAGTTTATGCTACGAGGAATATGCGTCAGGAAAAGCTTTGAAGAAACCAACAAAACAAACGGAACCGATAGGTGATAAAAGGTGGCACAGTCGCCATCTAGTGGTAGCGACCCGTACATAGAAATTGTCTCAACTAAGGAAACGAAAAATCAGGCAGCAACGCCACTCAGATGTTGTCGGGGTTGACGTTTAATGGTTTTCATCAATAATATATTCACCAAGCAAAGCCAACAATGACAACAATTACACCGGTATGAATTAATCGTTATTTATCGAGATCGTCAATGAGGATATTAATACATTTTACTGAATTTGCTAGGCAGCCACTAGATGGCGTAAGTTGACGAACACAACAGGTCTGAGAAGCAACTTATGGAGACTTTATTAGGAAATGTTTAAAGTGACATATTTGGCCTTGGTGGAGGTTTGCGCTCCTCTCTTAGTGCTTTCCTGTGTGGTTTTGTGATCCAGATAATGAGATCACATGTTAATAAATGGTGTAACTGCTTGCAAAACACCTGCGGACTGCAATCAGATCGCACATTGTGATCGGATCTATGGCACAAGTAACCAGATGTAAATGCAATCCAGCTGAGACAGATTCATGAGATAAAATGAGCCCACGTGCTGTGAACATCACCTTCCTGGCAGTGTTTGAAGACCTAGGAAAAAGCTGGAAAAAGAAGACAACAGAGAAGTCCCAGTTCACTCAGGAGGGTTGGGCAGTAAACAAGAAAACGGGTCAGACAGAATAGTTGATGTTGGATGAATCACATACTTGTTCGTTTGTTTGTCATCACTTTATTTGATCATGTCCCCCTTGGTCTTGTGCCCAACCTGACAAATAGAAAAGCTCCAGTAGAATATGATCTAGTCTTTCAAGCTTGACTCAATCCATCTTTGTTAAAGTTCAGACTGTGAGACAGACTGAGTAAGCTTAAAGCACATATTTAAATGTATTGAATTTAACCTTTATCCATGTAACCTTTGGGTTAAATATAATACATTGATTACATGTTAGTCAAAGGCTTCCTCAAAGATGCTTTTAACACAACGGGAATGTTTAATCTCCAACATTCCAGCTGTGATTAAACGCCGCGCTTAACATTTCACTACTTGACTATTGACTATACACACTCCACTACACTAGATGGCGCCAACGGTGCTTTTGCGAGCCGCTAACCAAACACAAGGAAGAAGAAGAAGAACGAAAAGGGTCAGAGTTGAATGCTTGACTGAAAGCTAAATATGGAGTCTATATTCCACGAAAAAGTAAGTTAATACATTTTAAGTGATACGGTTAACCTTTAGAAATGCATCGCGTTTGTCGTGAGAGCTTTAGGTGTCACGTGTGCGGTCTGTTTACTTCCGCTGTCTGGCCTGCGTAAAGGTTTGTGATGGTATTTGGCAGTGTTGTTGGCTAGGCAGCTAATATGCTAATTTCCCCTGTTAGTCAGAGAATATGGAAAGTTTGTTTTCATCGAGCAGTAACCACACAAAACGCTTCGTGACATCGGCGAAAATGTTGTTTTTGTGTAGTTAGGTGATTAATACGCTTGATATAGCTAGACTTGCTGTTTGTGCCATTTGTGTAAGCTAACCATACTCACTCTTGGCGGAGTCAAACTAAATTCATAACTTTACAACGACGATTCTTCTGCCATGAAGCTATTAAGTTGTTAAGCTAAACGAGTTAACTGTGCTGCCATGTGATACATCGTCATTTTGGTTCTTTGTTTGTAGCAAGAGGGCTCTCTCTGCGCTCAGCATTGCCTCAACAACCTGCTGCAGGGGGAGTACTTCACCCCCGTGGATCTGTCATCCATCGCTCATCAGCTGGATGAAGAGGAGAGGATGAGGATGGCAGAGGGCGGAATGGCCAGTGAGGAGTACAGGACCTTTCTACAGGTGAGGGAACGCGTAACGCCAGTGGAGGATGAAGCAACTCAGAGCTTTACTTGAGTAAAAGTAGAGATATCTCACTCAACAAGTACATTTAGAAATGGAACAAATACTTCAGTAAAGACCGATCATTTATTTTTCAGCGAGTAATAAACCTGTTTTGACTAAAGTAGTTGCGTAAAAGTATATTTTTTTCGGAAATGAAGTGAAAGTATTTATTTGTGAGAATATAAATTCTCCACCAAATTCTCTCAAAGCACACTTTAAGTACTGCAATGACGTATTTTTACACCACTGCATAACGTGAGTGTTGATGCAGCGCCCGGAGTGTGTATGCCCGTTCCTTACTCTCTGTTCTGTGGTTGTTCGTAGCAACCATCCGGAAACATGGACGACAGCGGCTTTTTTTCAATACAAGTGAGTTTCAGATGAGCTTCGTGTTGTTGTTTTTCCAATCAATAATCATTACGCGGAATCATATAAATTCCCTTTGTTTGATTTAATTCCTCCAGGTTATTAGCAACGCTCTGGGAGTTTGGGGCTTGGAGCTGATCCTCTTCAACAGCCGGGAGTATCAGAGCCTGATGATAAATCCGATGTAAGGATTCCTTCACACAGACGCTTTGCTCTCAGTCGACCGTCCGAGCTTTTTGTTCTTTCTGACATTTTTCCTACTTTCGCTTTTCAGAAATGAGAAAGCTTTTATTTGCAACTATAAGGAGCATTGGTTTACAATACGCAAACTTGGACAACAGGTATAAGATATGTTTCTTTAGCAACAATATCTTAATAAGTCTGATTTACTAAAAAAAGACGCTTTTGTTTTCATTGCAGTGGTTTAACCTGAATTCACTGTTGACTGGACCAGAGTTGATATCTGATACCTACCTCGCTCTTTTCCTCGCACAGTTACAACAAGAAGGTGAAGTCGAATTGACTCGCTGGGTGTATATGTTCACGGTTTGCAATGCGGGGAAGATGACAAAAGATGTGTGTGTGTGTGTGTGTGTGTGTGTGCAGGTTATTCCATATTTGTGATCAGAGGAAACCTCCCCGAGTGTGAAGCAGAGCAGATTCTTGGGATCATGAGAGTGCAGCAGCAACAGCGGCCCAAGCTCATCGGAGAGGATGAGGCCCAGGCCAGTGCAGGGTATGAATGCGTGGGTCGCATGGACGCCTCCGATGCACAGAACCAGTTTCGTTTTTCACGTTGAGCATTTCCACCCAAAATAAATTGGTTTGGAACCCAAAACGTTGTCTCTAAGCCATACTTTGAATCGATTCTGACCTGATTTTTTGCTCCTGAGCAGCAGGGCGGCAGCTCTGGGCCAGGTGGAGATGAGCCTCGGTGTGGAGGACGCGGTCGTTGATGAAGACGAGGAGCTGAAGAGAGCCCTGGCACTCAGCAGACAGGACATGGAAGTTGAAGACGAGGAAGCTGATCTTCGCAGGGCCATCCAGCTCAGCATGCAGGGTAAAGAATGACTCATCAAACATGAAAGAAGCAGAACGTTTTTCATCATCGTGTGACTTTCTGTGATATTATGTCTGTTGCAAATCTTTCATTTTGCAGGAGCAGCGATGAGTTCTGCAGAGTCGGAGGTAGTAAATGTAAAGACGAGCAGTCTGGCAGCAGGGGGCGCTGCAGGGGGAGGACAAGGAAGCACCCAGGCTGAGACGCTCACAGCCGAGGAATTACGGAGGCGGAGACAAGCCTACTTTGATCGGTGATGAATGCTTTTACAGTTCAATAACTCCGCACTAAATTTGTAAAGCTCATATTTTCCAAATGTTCAGATTGTGTCATTGATATTTATTTATATCTATAATATTGATTTGCACTCATGGCCATTTCTGAGGCCATAGTTTGTGTTGTTTTGTGTTTGGATTGCAGTATTTTGTAGGGTGTTTGTGGTATTTTAGTAGCGGAGGTGCATTTATCTGTGTTCATGATATTGTAATCCACTCAGTTGTAAATGTGTGTGTGAAATCACTGACTGACTTTTGATACAAATCTACTCTGTTGACATTGTAGGCAGCAACAGGTTCAGCCCAGCGTTCCTCAACAAGCAGACACAAAATCAGCAGGTGACTCAGCTAACGCCATCCATACTCTGTCTTTAAATCTTGATGTCACGCAGATTATTCCATACATTTGATAGTTGGAGAGACATGGATGAGACTAACTGTATGTCTGTCCCCTGTCCTAGGCTCAGAGAGTCAAGGCTGCGAACAGAACCAACAACACGACTGAGTGTTCGCAGCCACTGAAGCTGAGAACGTTTATCTATGTTCTTCACCAGCTGCCTGGATTGGCAACCCCCCACACAGCGGGGTTAGCTTTGCTCCTTCCTCTAACCTTTTTGCTCACGCGAACCTAAGGCCCAAAGGCTGACGCATTTCCCCCGGGTAGTTCGCTAAACAGGCCGCGGAGGTGAGAAGAAAAAAAAAAACGAAGAGGCAGCGGTTAGTCTAATCGGACTCGGTGAGGAACGGAGCCCCGGGAGAAGGGCGACCACAGAACTCACGATGCAGTTAATCCAAGTTTGCGATGGCCTTTTACCGTGGAGCCTTCTGTCTCTATTTCATTGTTTTTATTCTCACTTTTTCTCTGTCGAGTATGGAAAATGTTCTTCAGCACAAAAAAAAGGGTGTGATTAGGTTTTGGGGGGCGGATGAATACAGTAACGAGGTGCTCTGTCAAAGCCATTGGGACCACTTGTTAGTTAGATGGACAACGACAGAGCCTTCCACACACACACACACACACACACCCACATTTTACCTGAGATCATGGTCCCCACCAAAACAACAATTTAATGTACAAATCATGTCCTCTTGGATTGTGCTGAACGACACACACACACAGGTTATTTAATCCTGACATCACCATTTTCCCCTTGAAGTATTCAGAGAACAACACACTTTTGATCTTGTGGCTTTGTGAGCGCACATCCTACAAACCCTTATTTTAAGAGTGTTTCCATCCATTGTGGATGGACGGTGGACAAAATAGTTTTATCGTTGCCGTTTGCCGCATCTGTGATATTCCTGACTGAAACAAAATTACAAATTTTCCATGTGCCAGTTCAAGCAAAAGTGTCCAACCAGAGTATCTGGCCTCTCTGGCTGTGTCTCCTCATCAGTATTGATCATGAACACTTTGGGAATCCATGAAGAAGCGAGTGTTGACTTCATCAGTCCTCCTTTGAAGCCCCTTAAAGTTGACGGTTGTCCTCTCTTTTGTTTACAGCGCCTCAGTATACTTGTTTGTTTTGCTCAAACATGGCTCATTTGCACTAAGGTTGACTTCCTGCCTGAAGGAACATCTCAAAAGAATAAGTAATGAAGACCTGTTATTATTATTATTGGCCAAGTATGTCAGAAATAAGAGAATATGGGTAATAAAGGCTGACTGTTGTTTCACCTCGTACATACACACCATTTAAAATCCAAAGAGTGAATCAAGACATGAAAATGAGTCACCGCCGCGTGCACACTTTTGAGTTTAATGTTTGTCGGTTTGTTGCGTTTGATTTTGATCACAGCTGGTTTTTAATCCCCACACAGACTTCTGCTCAGTTTTCCACACCAGATTTCTCGCTGAAAACACAGTTTTGTTGAGTATCCGTACAGCATTAAAAACAACCAAATTGTTTACAGTTATTGTATTTCCCTGGGATTGCTCCACATTTTGTCTTTGGGTGTTCTTTGATTTTCACAATGATTCCATGATTGCATCATAGTTTTCTTTTCCTTTGGATTTGTTAGACTTTTTTTAATTTATAGCATTTGAAAGAATACAAATTCATGGCTGGCGTTTTAGTGATTACACTTTTTTACAGCACATACTCATTAATCATTTTTGTTACCTTGCATCTGTTACTACAGCAAAAAAAAATCATTTATTGTATTAGTTTTTTCCGAATTAAAGTGACATTCACTCCACCTGAGGTTTCTTGTGTCATTTCTTACGATATTAATGTTCATGTGTAATTATTGATGGATTTTTGTTGCCGTAAAGTCTCATTGGACAGCCTTGAAAGTTAGAGAAAACATCTGTGACTCCCATTTAGATCAACATGACAGGCTGCACGTCCTGGTTAATATGTAACACTTAGAGCACACTTGCACTTTGTTTCCCCAAATAATAGATGGGGCTTTCAGCCATCACATCTGGCTGATACTCAAGCTGACGGTAAGTTACCTTCGAAAACAATGAATTTCAGTAACAATATCTGTTATGTACTAAACCAAAGATATTCAGTGGTTTATATGTGGAAAATGTACATTCCTTTTTTAAATATAATCGGCCATATCTATACTCCTAGATTTGTGACTCTTAAGTGAAGCAATCCTCTAAATCTATCGACCTGTGTGTTGCAGTGATTCAGGTTGCACAAACCTTCCCAGACAAAATGACGATGTTAAAGAGAATGAAGACGGGATTTATTTTCATCTTCGGCTACATTTGCGTCTTCGCCCCCGTCACCCAAACGCACCCTGACGGTGCCTCGATCACAGATCTCGCCTTCAAAAATATGGACTTTGCCATGAACCTTTACAGGAAAATATCCAGTCACCATGACAACAATATATTCTTCTCACCCCTGAGCGTTTCCACCAGTTTTGCTGCCCTCTTAATGGCATCTGACGGAGTCACACACGAGGAAATGCTGCAGGGATTTAATCTGGACCAGCTGGAGCGGGCGGACCAGCCGGAGCTCATCCCCAAACTTTTCCAACTCCTTCACGAGAACATCACACAGAACGGATCTCTCAACCTGGACCAGGCCATGGCCCTTTTTGTTCACAGGCAGTTTGAGGTAGAGAAGACATTTGAAGACCAAATCAAGAAGTTTTTTAATGCTGACATCAAAACTGTAGACTTTGCAGACACAATAGCAAGTATTAGGATCATCAATGAGTATATTAAGCAAAAGACTGGGAACAAAGTGACCGACGTGATCACCAGTCTGGATCCAATGACCCAGCTCATGTTAATCAACACTATTTTCTTCCAGGGTAAGCTGGTTTGATGGTCCATTCTTTCACAGATTTGAGTTAATAACATTGCAATGACAACTCCTGTGTGTGTGTGTGTGTGTGTGTGTGTGTTTGACCTTTGACCTTTACACAATCAGACAAATGATTTCCTCCACAGGGGAATGGCAGATGCCTTTCAACCCCAATCTCACAGAAACGTCACCCTTCTACATCGACAACTATAATATTGTCAACGTGCCGATGATGTTCAGGGAGGATAAGTTCTACACAATGGAAGATATTCCTCTTGGTGCCAAAGTGTTGAAGTTACCATACAAGGCAGGTGTCTCCATGCTCATCCTGCTACCTAACAAAAACATGGACTACACCCACATCGACGATGAGATCAGTGCTACAAAGTTTCAACACTGGATAACGAAGCTGAAAAAAATGTAAGTCTGCACAATCTCTTTGGGTAGAAAATGCAAAGTTTGTCCCTGTAATCTGTCTGTTTGACATGTGGGGCCGTTCTTTAACTGTGGATGTTCTTGTCCACAGCAAACTGGAAGTCCACATGCCCAAATTCAAGATGGACCAGTCGTATCCCCTGCACAATCTCTTACCAGATCTGGGTGTTTCCAGTGTCTTCACTTTTTCAGCCAATTTGACGAGGCTGAGCAAGGACCTCAAAGTGTCAGAGGTTAGTTTCTGTCTGTGACTGCGCTGTAACAACACGCGAGATTCATCAGATGTTGAGTTGATCTTTATCGGCCCACCACAGGTGCTGCACAACGCCGTGATAGACGTGGATGAGACAGGGACCACCGCAGCAGCTGCAACAACAACTGGGATTATTGCGTATTCTTTACCCAGGACCTTCATCATCAACAGACCCTTCTTCTTCTTCATCTACCATGAGGAGACCAACGCTCTGCTTTTCATGGGCAGAGTGATTGACCCCACCAAAAAGTAGCTGCGATGGCGTTGTTGGTTCTGAAATGCTTGGTTCATGTCAGTTATGATGTTTGTGTTCAGGCTTATTCGGGCTTTCTAATGGTAACTTGATGTTTTGTTGTTGTTTTCTGGCCCTATGACATCATATGAGAGCCTTAATAAAGAATGGACAATCCCCTTTGTATTCAATCACAACTACAGTTGGGTGCAAATTGTCAAAGTATAATATTGTCACTGTAATTTCATCACATTCCTTATTGATAAGTCGTATGAGGAATTATTTACATAACAGTAACAACATAGACCATGCTCACTGACAGTTTTGCCACGTCATAGCAGAAGCACAGGAATAAACAACATTAAGAAGGCTGTGTTCCATTTAGATGTACGGGTGCCCTGCTGCCTCACTAGCTTGTCTCATGGATAACTATCACAACTAAAAGGAATGCAGCCATCATTAATATTACATTAGGACTGGTAAAAATGATCTTATCTGTTTGGAACTGATTATCTTCACTCTGATTTTATGAATAAAACCATGACTGGTTCATCTGACAACGGCATTTAATTATTAGTTTGATTAATTCTTGGTCATTTTCTTCATCAGATATTTTTGAGATAACCTCATTACTTTGAAGGTAACAAGTGTGAAGTGTATTATGGAAAAAATAATAATAATAAAATAAGGCGATGCAATCTGGATGTGGAAAGACTAATAAAGTTTTTCAAACCACGTGATCATCACTGTCATGGCCGCGTCCCCGTGTCACGCGTGTCTGCTATCAGAATTTGTAATATTTTGACATCGGAAGAAACAGCTGTGAATCAAAGCAGTAAGTTATTTCAGCGGTTTTATACATTAATACTACAGCTGTTGATTTATGGTTTATGACGCCAACATGTGGCGATATTTATGAATGAGAAACTTCAAATAAGTCAATAGCTAACCGTTGCTAACTCAGGATTCACGTAAGTTAACTTCACTCTGGAGCTCAAACGCCGCACGGTTTGATGTTTACACGCAGCTGAGTAGATTGTTTATTTGTAGAAAAAGATGAAGACACAGAAGATGAAGGGGAAAAGCAGGCGGTCTGGGGTGCTAAAGTCAACCAAACGGAGCATCCACATGAAAGGCAAATGGAAAGCGGTGGAGCTCGACCCCAGCGTGTTCTCCGAGGAGGGGCTGGAGGGCCTGGTGTGCTTCGAAGAGCTGACAAGTTACCGACTGGTAGACTCTGAGAAGGCTGCAGCTAAAGCAGCCAGAGAGCTCCAAAGAGAGAAGACAAAGGCGAAAAAAAGAAAAGCCAGTGAGGAAGAGGAGGGTGGAGGCGAACCCAGCGAGGAAGGCGCAGCCGAAGCGTCCAAGAAGCCAGCAAAGAAGAAGAGGAAGAAGAAAAATAAGAAAATGCCTGCAGAGGAACCAACCAGAGCAGAAGAGGTTAGTGGAGATGCAGTGATGCAGAAGGAGGTGGTGACAGAAGAGGAGAAAGGGGGGGACGAAGCAGCTGAGGACAAAGCAGCTGAGGAAGATGCGTCTAACCAGACTGAGCTCACGAAGAAGGGTAAGAAAAGGAAGAATAAGCAGCAGAGAGGAAAGGAGGCGATGGCAGAGGAACAGGCAGAGCCGCAGACACCGACGCACGTAAACGCCGCCACCAAAACGCAAAGTCCTCAAGTCAAACTTCCCAAAAAGCAGCAGAAGAATTGGACGAACGCCGGGCTGTCCGGTTCCGACGACAGAAGGGCCGACACCAGCGCGTGGGCGGACTTGTTCGTCCCCTCTCCGGTGCTGAAGGCTCTGAGCAGCCTTGGGTTTGGATCGCCCACCCCGATCCAAGCCCTGGTTCTTCCCCCGGCCATCAGAGACCGCATGGACATCGTGGGAGCAGCGGAGACAGGTGAGATGAGGACGTGTTCGTCTCGTGAATGTTCTGCTCCGTCCTTCCCGGAGTTTCTCCAGTGTGCTCTCTGTGATTTGCAGGAAGCGGTAAGACGTTGGCCTTCGGTATCCCCATGATCCACACGATCCTGGAGTGGAGGAAAGGTTCTGATGAGGACACGGAGCCAGGAGCAGGGGTGGAGAGCCTGCACACACCGGCTGCAGCTGAGCCAGCACCCTCGGGTGAAGAGGCAGACGACTCTCCTGCCGAACCGGACCAGGAGGATAACGTGGAGGCTGAGGAGGAGGGAGAAGAAGAGGGTGAAGGCCGTACGGATCAGGGCGACGCAGGTGACGATCCCAGCGAGGATGAAGAAAGGGACGACGATGACGACGACGACGAAAGGCTGGGCTGCGTCAAAGTGATCGAAAATGCGGCGTTTGACTTTGAGGGCGCCGCCGAAGCCGAAGCAGAAGCAGAAGCTGCCAGCAGTGGAAATCGACCTCTGCTCGGGCTGGTCCTCACCCCCACCAGGGAGCTGGCGGTTCAGGTCAAGCACCACATTGACGCCGTTGCGAAGTTCACAGGTGAGTCATCGATCGGCGTTTGGTCCCCGAGCAGAGTGGAGGATGTCGGGCTGATGGAGGTGTTGTTTGTTTTGCAGATATCAAAACGGCGATTGTGGTGGGCGGCATGGCGCAGCAGAAACAGAGACGGATGCTGAAGCGCAGGCCGGAGATCGTCATAGCAA
>OMOW01111750.1:0-11283 GCA_900312555.1 Lamprogrammus exutus
TTCAGACGTGTGCTCTTCCGATCTCCGACCTTCCAGCGTAGGCATTCTGAACAGGTATAGACACGGTTTGCAACATGGTCTCTGGCTAGGTTGGATGAAGCATACCGCGGCCTTCAGGCTCTCTCCTGAAAAGCCCAAATTCCTTGGAACATGAAACGTGGATGCTGGCCAAATGCGCTCGCAATCCTCATACTTGGTGGGTGTGTCGATGGGTAAATTCACATATGTTTTGTGTTGATGTCAACATGATACTGAAGCAAATACACTTACATATTCCTTCTATAAAATATTGTAAAAATGAAGGAAAATAACAAAATATAGTTTGTCCCTTTTAACTAGATTAGAAAACATTGAAAACATCAATAATTCAGTCATTGCCTACATTTACCATCAGTGCTAAAAACTGCTAGTATAGATTAATGATAGCAGCTACAAGTGTGTGTTTTAGATTTTTGATGTTAATAGCATCGATCCATAATACCGAAGATTGAGAGACGACAGACTGAATTACTTTGCTATAAGTAATTCCCCATGCAAGGGGTTCATGCCAAAGCAATCTCCATAATCATCATGTGATCACTGCATGGCACGGCATCTGCGCCATAAGGATAATGCTATGAACAGAGCATTTGTTGTCCCTTGCTGACTTGACATGAAGGGGAGGCTGGTCCATTTATGTGATTTAATGATGCCATAGCATCTCCAAACTGGAGGGAACTAACAGCTGGCTGCAGTGCAAACAGACAGATGAGGGATTATTGCGGTGTTTAAGCCGGTCCTTCTGGATCCTGTTTGCACATCAGATAAAGTGTTGATTTACCATCCTGTCTGCTTCCGGACTTTACCATTTACATTTAAACACAACCTTCCTGTGAACTGGAAGTCATTTAAATCACATACATCACTGACCAATGAAATGTGCTTACATCCATAAGTCACTTAACAAGTGGGCTCGCATTAGCTCACAGATACACCTTACAGTGATGGCAATGGAGGATTTTTATGGTCTTACTTATTCATGTTTGTGTAATTATTAGTTAAGCTGTCACACAGTGTGAAGGGTATTTTCAATGTTAACATTGTCATTGATAATTAGCAGCACTGAAGTTGTATGAAGACATAAAAAGAAGAACCTTGAGTGTGAAATTGAAACAATACAACATAATCATGTCATATTATGAATGAATAGGAGCCATATGTGTGTATCCAGGCAAATCACAAAGAGACTAGCAACGTGTAACAATACAGCAATTCAGTTCAGATCCGGTAAGAGGATCTCAAGTCCACAAAGATGTGGTCAATATGAAATCATAAAGTCATAGCATATCTAAAAATAAATATCACGCACAGATGCTATGCAAGTGTGAAATGATTTTTGCTATTTTATAGAAATTGTGAAGTGTTATTTTTAGTCCTGAGGAGCTATAGTGATGCTTAGCCAGGAGCTATAATGCCGAGTTTAAGCATGGCCGAACTAGACTTTTCCTGGAAGTGTGGAAGTGCTCATGGTGCAATGTTGTTTGAGTTGGCCCTCCGTGGTGTCTCCTCAGCACACTCCACAGTCGTTTGGTGGGCGAACATTCCCAGCTGAAAGAGGAGCTGGAGGCGGTGAGGCAGGACAACATGCAGCTGGTCCGGGAGCAAAATCACATGAAGCAGGCCTGCGAGGAGCTGAGGAGGCTGCACGATGACGATCAGAGGGAGGTGGCCGACATGAGGATGTTACACCAGCAGGTACCTGGACTGGACACTATGCACAAATTTTTGACTTTATATATACTGATGGTTAAATATACAGGATTTTTGACACTGATAGGTAATCCCCACTAACTGGCTGTTTTCACTGTAGCGTAAGTGAAATAAATGATGTCGTCTGACTCTTCCCCAATATCCAGGGACTCAGACGCACAAATCCATTTCTAGCTGCCCTTGAGATGCAATCAGCCATTTGGATCCTTGACTTTTCTGACAGAAATCATTACATTTCTCTCTCTGGTGCCATTTATTCCAAGGAGACAGCATCAGTCACAGAAATGGGGCCAGGCAGTCTTGATTCTCTCACGTCTCCACAGATCAAAACTTCTTTTATATCAGACAAATGACATCACCTGCATCTGTCACTGTGACTCTCTGTGACACATACTCAGCCTCAGCACAGTCATGTCAGATCATTAAATAACTTTAAAACCTTACATAACCACAGGGATTGTCTTACATGGCTTTTTGATAAGACGTGCAGGGATGCGTGCCTCGTTGTCTCCATGCTCTGTGTGTATGAGCTCATCCAATGATTAGGTAAACTACTATTCAGAATCAGTCAAATCAGGAATCAAATTAGACCAGTGATGTCAGTCCACAGCGATTTTAACTGTGAAGTTGTTAGATGCCATTGACACAACACAGACCTCTTATGTTAAAGTTTTATAGATATGTGCTCGTTTTATATCATATTATCATATCTTATGGTATTACGTACAACAAAGATTGGAGCAGTTTATTCTGTATGTCCAGGATTCTAGATTCGAGTTTAGCCTCCTTCTGTACCATCTTCCAGGTTCCTTGACATACTGTTAGTGCTTAGTGCTTGAAAAACAGAGATGCAGTGTAACTTCTCTAAGCAATGAAGCACCACCATTTTGTATTTATTTGTCCATTACAGTAAAGTCTTTTGCAGTAAACAGCAGAATCTGCCTTTTAAGCTTCCTTTGGCCTGCTACCTCAGCAAACAATAGAGGGCCTGAGGCTTTAGTTGATTACTGAAGTTACTTTTCTGTGCCAGGACACAGCAATTTACATTTAAGGCTTGATTATTTACATAATGCCAGCCTGAATTGTACATTTTGGTGGAAATGAATGAAGGTACACTACGTGGCCAAACCTCATCTTAAAATAACTACAGTATAACATTTCCTTATGCATAGAATTGGGAAATGTTGTTGTTTTTTGGCTCCACTGTTGTGTTTTTTTTGTACATTCAGCCTAGTCAAGTACAATTAAGTAAAGGACCTGATTGATGTCTTTTCCAGGTGATGAGAGAGGGGAATTCTGATGTTCTCAACAAGCTGTATGACACAGCTGTTGATAAATTGGAGGTCATGAAGACAGACTACGAGGCCCTGAGGAAACGCTACAATGAGAAGACGGCCAGTCACAACGCCGACCTGAGCCGGCTGGAGCAGGCAGAGGAGGAGAACCACCGGCTGCAGAAACAGCTGGACATGCTGCTCAAACAGAGGGATGCAGCCTTCCACTATCAGCATCAGTACTCTTCCTCTATAAGAAGGTACGGCGGGACCAATCGAGCCTTTTAGTTTAAGTGCACACAGTAGGACATTGTGATATACCGTACTTCTCACTGATGCATCCCTGTAAATACAGCAGCGAGCCCTACATGTACTTGCTCTGTTTCACGCTGTACAGTCTTTCAATGGCAGACATAACCCGCTAACAATGTGGAAAAATGTACCTCCAGCAAAACTTAAGGCAAAGACATTGGAGGGTTGGACATGACTCTCACAATATACTGTATATGATACTGTATGTAAATTCAAGATATCTCACAGTCCTTGTCCTTATTTAACATAAAGATTTGAGCTAATTTACATACATAATTGAAGAGCTTCCGCCTTTCCTTTTTATCAGCTGTCCAGATCGTCATATTTGAAAATATAGGCATATTTTACTCCCTGCCTGCATTGAAATTAATGGAATAAATAATTAATTGCAAAAATATACATTAGACACGCAGATGATGACAGTGCTTATTGTTACCCTATGAAAGGTTTTAAAGAGCATTAAGACCTAACAGTCTTCCACCCTCCTATCTGGTACAGGTTTGACAACACCCACCAAGAACTGTCCAAGGCCACAGCCCAGAACAAGGAGCTGCAACGGGAGATGGATCGGCTGCAGTCGGAGGCAACGCGGCTTAAAACCCAGCAGCTGAAAGCGGCGAAGGACTGTGAGAAATACAAGGAGGAGCGGGACTCTGTGATTAATGAATATCGTCTAATCATGAGCGAGCGGGACCAGGTGATCAAAGAGGTGGACCGGCTTCAGACGGGGCTGGAGGTGGCTGAGGCAAAGCTGAAGAATACTTCATCAGAGAGACGGGTGGCCAGCGAGGAGCTGGAGGCGCTGCGACAGGTAATAGCTGAAACAAGCACTTCTTCTTTAGTCCCAGTGAAGAATTAAATGTAGTTTGCTGTGTACTCACATTTTACATTAGGGCCTGGGCTGGGAGTGGGATAATCAGTTCTCTCTGGCTTTGATTTATATGTTAGGTGGGGTAACTTATTATTGTGGTAGTGATGAACATCACTTTTGTGAAGCTCCTCTTTCCAAAGTGCATATTATAATCACAGGCCCATATTTGCTGGTCATGTGTTTGTGTGATTAGGAGCTGGCCTCAGCACTCGTGGACAGGGACCGGGCCATCTGTGAAAAGAACGAGCTGCTGGAGAAGTACTGCTACGAGGTGAAGGACAAGGCCGAGGCACAGAAAGAGCTGAGCCAGGCCTGCAAGGACATCGAGACTGTGCGGGAGGAGCGAGACGTGGCCCGCAAGGAAAGGACAGAGGCCATCATCCAGAGGGACCAGCTGCTGAGAGAGTATTACCAGGCCAGACAGGTAGACAGACGGGAGATTCATCATGACAAATGGAGGGGCTGATTTATTTCCCTGAGAGTAATCCCTTCATCCCATCTCATATTGAGTAGGAAATGTTATTTCTACAGCTGCCAGGTAGTCCACACATCGATTTCCTCTGAGAAACGTGTGTATCAGCCACCACACTACATTTTATTTCAGACAACTGATTGTCAGACTAATTTTGATGAAAGTGCTGCGACTCCTGCATTAGGAAATTACCAGCAATTGCAGTGAAAGGCTCTCTGACTTTGACACATAGTGTACTTGAAAACAGCATTAGAAATGGGTAATTAGTCCAACCAGTGGTCCAGTGATATGTAATGGAATTAGTTTACCAATAAACTTAATTAATGCTCTCAACATGCTTCACCGTCTCCCTGCCTTACAGGTTTTGATAGATACAAAGACACTGCATTATAAATCGCAGACTACTTCTCAGTAATACTTTTAAGAACCCTGTATCTGGCCTACTTCAAAACGCATGACCTAATCCAATGTATGGCTGTCGTGCCATAAAATACTCATACTACAAATAATAAGCCAAAGTTGCTTCATATAAAAAGCAACTACAGTTGATTTGAGTGTTTAGGTCATGATGAAGGATTGTATGTTAAAGTCAGTTATCTTGAAGTTTTTCCTTTGAAAGGTGGCTGACTTTTTCTGAACTCATCACATTCTACATAAACGTAATCTTCCCTTAAAGGCATCTTGCAAATTAGTTGTCTTTTACATATTGTTGGGTAAAAATAAACTCTAAAATAATGAATTCAGAGAGCACGCAACCCTGCCATGGTTGTGCAATACTCTAAATATATTATTTGCATAATATTTGAATTTACCATCAGCATCTGAATCCAGATTTCCTTTGAAAGAGTTTGAACATCTCCACTATCCATGTTGAGAAATCCATATCAGGACTCACAAAAAACTTTTTCGAATGGAGGGTGGCAGCCATAAAAACAAAACACATTTTTAAGATCTCTTGCTAATCCACGTGCAGTTATACAGATAAACCAACAGAACCAAAGACTTAACTACGTTGGAGGAGGTACAAAAATGCCCTGCAACCTATTATCCCACACTGACCTACATCAACATGTTTCCCTTTCCTTTAGAAACAAGACTCTGCTACTCTGGATATGGAAAGAGCCAACAAGGAGATCGAGATGCTGAGGAAGCAGTACGAGGCCATCTCTCAGGAGCTGAAGGATGCCATGCAGGAGGCTGAGGTAGCCAAGTGTCGACGGGATTGGGCCTTTCAGGAGAGGGACAAGATAGTGGCGGAGAGGGAGAGCATACGGTAATGACACAGACAGAATACACACTCGCTGAAATGACAGCTGTCTTTTTTTTTTTTAATGAGAAAATGTTTGTGTTGCATGTCAGGCAAAAAATAGATTTGTTTGCTTTTTCTATGAGACCTCATGAGTTTGTTTGCATCTGTCAGCACACTATGTGACAACCTGAGGCGAGAGCGAGACAGAGCTGTGAGTGATCTGGCAGATGCTCTGAGGAATCTAGATGACATGAGGAAGCAGAAGAACGATGCAGTGCGGGAGCTCAAAGAGCTAAAGTGAGCCCACAGATTTCATACTTTCTTGCCAGAATTGTGCCATCCTTGCACTATTTTTAGAGCAGAAACTTATTATTTTGTTTACACCTATTTGAGAGTCTGTGCACATCTTATTTTACGGATTGAGATCTTTTGTGCCACCTAGTGGAGAGTTTAGGTCATTGACTGAGTAATGTTAAGATTGCTCCCTAACAAGACTGCAGTTTTACACATTTCATGTTTGCTGCAGAGAAAAGATGGAGGACCAGTTAGAAAAGGAAGCAAGGTTTCGTCAACTAATGGCTCACAGTTCCCACGATTCAGCCATCGACACGGATTCAATGGAATGGGAGACGGAAGTTGTAGAATTTGAGAAGCACAGAGTATGAATGCATCTTGCAATTATCTCTTTTACATTTAACACCTTTACATTTAACAAATTATGTATAATCAAACCATAATGGTAATGTATTTATCATGTTTTGTGTTCCAGGACATGGATTTGAAAGCACTCGGGTTTGATATTGCTGAAGGGGTAAATGATCCTTATTTACCAGGAGATTGTGGCATATTTGTCAGTAAGGTGGATAAAGGAAGTGTTGCTGAAGGCAGATTAAGGTAAATGTTACTCATGCAGTGAATTTAATTAATTCTCTTTTTTACTTGGGAGATTAATTAATTAATTAACTGTTCGCTCCGTCTTGTGCAGGGTGAATGATTGGTTGTTGAAAATTAATGATGTGGACCTGACCAATAAGGACAGGAAGCAAGTTATCAAAGCGGTGCTCAGCGGAGAGGGAGTGATCAATATGGTGGTTCGCAGAAGGAAGTCACTAGGAGGACGAGTCATCAGCCCCATCCAATTAAACCTTGCTGGGCACAAAGGTCAGCTCCATTAAGAAAAAAAAAAGCCTTCATTTGTAAATGTTAACTATAGACTGATTGAAATGTATCTATCATCACTCAGAGAGTGGCATTGGCCTGGAAAGTGGAGTGTTTGTTGCCACTTTAACTCCAGGAAGTCCTGCTGCCAGAGATGGCGCTCTTACTGTTGGAGATAGACTGTTGGCTGTGAGTATGCTGCCAAAACCTGAAGCCACATTAAAAAGTAAAAGTGGACATCTAATGCAGTTTGCTATGATGGCTGTAAACAATTACCTTTAGTGCCCTCTACTGTTCACATGTATGACGATGTGTCCCAATAGCACATTACAAACTAATTCTATGCAGGTTTTGAGTATATATGTGTCACACTGAAAAGATGATTTAATAAACTCCAACAGTGTCGGTATGTATTAAATTTGCAGGAATTTTTGGAAGCTTAAACAAAATTAAAACAGCATCTAGACAGCAATAAGATGCCGCAGAAAGAATCAGAAAACAAAATCATTATGTATTTAATCTTTAGAAAAAACACTTTCTCATTGTTAAGTTTACAAATGTGGTATTTCTTCCTAAAAACTGCCAAAATAGTATTAAGCAAAGATAAGTACAAAGCACATACTTTCAAAATGTTATCATTTGGGACTCAGTTGCTGCTGATATTCTGTATTCCCATCTAATTTTCCAAATTAAAATCCAAAAGTGAATTTGTGATTCTTGAGAATCGTGCACACATGCTTGGGAAATGCGTGTGAAATGTAAAGAGTATATCATGTTGATTTAGAAATTGACTGTGAATGCTGGAATTTCTCTGATCTCTAATGTTTCTAATACACTGCAGATCAATGGAATCGCAGTAGACAACAAGTCCTTGTCAGAATGCGAGGCTCTACTGAGGAACTGCCGTGATTCTCTTAGCATCTCCCTCATGAAGGTGAAATCCTCATTTACAACTGCAGACAAAGAATACTTCTTCTATAATCCCAGGCACTAATTACAGTGAAGTGAAGGTGAACGATAGCTTGATGTTGTTTTTTTTAGGGTAGTAACATTTCTCAGTGAGACACAGATGCCTGTTGTTTGTAAATGTAGCCCTTGTGTATTCTAATTTCTTGTCAAGTGAGAAGTAATGTATATTGAATTCCATCCCCTCACCCACAGTTCCTTCCACAGAGCTGTTCTGGGCAGAGCTTATTTGAAAGTCTGAGAGACACGGACAAGCTGTATCGGCTCCAGTCCTGTGAGCTCCACGCCAGGAACTGCAGGAACTCCAAGCACAATTGCTCCAAACACAACTGCTCCACACAAACAGACATTTGCAGCTGTGATGTGAGCAGAGGGGATGAAACGTGTAAGGACATAAGTGACTCTTTGGACAGCAGCAGCGCTCATTGCCACCATAAGCCCTTTTCCAATACCTCCCTGCACTCCCGCTCCCTTTCCCACCAAGGAGGATCCTCCACCCACAGTCCCCCAGAGCCCCACCCAGAGTTCTGCTACAGGAGGCAGGAGCTCCACCATCGCCCCTTCACCTTTACCTCTGTAGCTCCTGACTGCAGCCCACAGCAGGCCCCTCTGGACAGAGTGCAAAGCTCGGCAGCAAAGCCCACTGGAGGCACATGGCCTAAAGTCATGGTGGGAGCCTCTATTCCTGAGTGTGTCCAGCTTTCCATTTACAAAAAACCAAAACAAAGGAAGTCCATCTTTGATGTGAATACTTTTAGAAGACCTGAGGCAGCCCCAAAACTGGACTACCTGTCCCTCTCCCAGCTCCCTAAGCACTCACCACAGAGCTCCAAATCTGAAGCTGGTCAGGCCCCTCCTACCCCACCAGCCAGGAGCGACTCATTCAGGTTCAAGCATCGTCACCAGAACAGCTCTGCATCAGACTCCACCATCACGACCGGCACTCCCCCGGCCTCCCCAGTTCAGACCACATGTCCACTGGATGGGGGCGAGGCAGTGAACCAGCACTACTATTCTGATACTTCTCCAACAGAGACCATGACCAGCTCAAGGAAAACCTCTGAAGAGGAGAGCAGACACAGGACAGAGGAGCAGGAAAGGAGGAGGTATCGGCCAAAATCAGCACCGGCGCTGAGGCGAAATGTCACTCCATTACACATCCCTGTTCCTATGCAGGTAACTGAAATGTCCAGTGAACTTTACTCAGGGCTGAGTGTCGAAGTTAAGTAAGTCTAACCAAAATATGTTGACACTATCTGAGTATGCGGGAGCGTGCAGTGCAGAGCTGAGTAATGTTTTGATTACATTGTTGATTGACCATGTGTGACAGACGTGGCTGACGTGAGAAAGTACTTGGCCCTGGCTGCAGAAAATGCCCTCTGCTGGATTTTAAGAGAAGTGAACATAGCTAGTGTCTGTCCACATAAAGCTCAGCACATGTTCTGAGAAATTCCATCCTCAAACATTAATAATATGTAGAAAATCGCCCTTATATAATGAAAAAACAGCCAAAGATCAACAATGGCAATTGTAATATTAAAGGTTATGTAATTCTAAGTAAAATTGTCTGGGATTTATTAAATGGCTTGGGAAGGGTCATATTATATCAATTTTGTGATTCTTTGCACTTAAATATTTAATCGTCATCACCACCTAAATAGTCAAATTCCTTATCAGAAATGAGCTGATATCCGTATTAAAACATCTAAAAGCTTTGAACACTATCCAGATGTAATTTCAAAGTACTTTGATTTGACCCTCTTACTTGATCTTTTTATGTTCGTGTGTTTCTAATATTTCATAATCTTCTTTCTTCTCACTAAACTCCTAGTATGTGTTCACAACTGTTTGACTGCTTTCCGCAGGTACAAAACGATGACCAGTCCCCAGAGCCAATGGACATATTACGTTTCTCTCCCATGCGCTCTAATCGGTACAGTGTACCCTTTGCACCTCCAGGATACAGCAGCATTGCTGCACGTAAGTCACCTAATCAACTTCATCTGCTCTCTTTGGGTTGGTGTCTAATGTATTCAGAATACAGAGAGTGGAGTATCTCACTCTTAGTTTTGAAATTCTTTTTTTGTACAGTGACTATTTATGATCTATTTTCAAACCAACATGCACACACTTCCCCTACATGCATCATGCCTCAGACGGATATAAAGATGGATGGTCCATGCTGAGATCAGTTGTCAGTATGTCTGTGTTGCATCTGATCTAATTTCTGTTCTTGTCTGTTGCTTTCTAGCTAAGCGAGGTTTAGCCCCCTGTCCCGCTGTGACTGCTGTGATGAGGAACCCAGTCTACACGGCCTGGAGCCATGAGGTCCAGCCCAACAACTGTCCACCAGCACCGAACCCAGGCGCACACCCACATTCACACACTACAAGGTGTTACATTTGTCCATTCATTCATTGCCTGACTGTCCCCATGTAGGCAGTTAAGCATTTGGACCATGAATCTGTCAGTTTAGGCCAGGTCAATTTCTGCCTGGATTTTGCTTGGTTTTCCTGTTTTATTTTGTCCAGTACAAATGATAGTTATTTATTTATGTAATATTCCACTATTTTCCTGTAATTGGTTGTGAAATTCTGTAAGCATTGCATATTTCACATACACTAACATTCTTGAATTCATTGTGCAATTGCAACCCACATAAACTCCAAGCAATCCAGCAAAATGTGATGTCATTTGACTTATAGGTGTCACTATAACTTATAAATGGCCATAACTCAGTGGTCTTAAGTCTAACTTACTTGAAATTTTGCTGAAGCCCTAACTTTCTCCAGACAGGATTAATGATAACTTCCATCCATATATTATTAAAATGATAATGCATTTTGAGTATTATGCAGCCTTGGTTGAAATATGAAACTTTCTGAGGGCCTCCTGGTTTTTGTTTCACAGTTGAGTCTTCACTGTAATGTAGTAATGGTTATTGTACTACATAACATTGTTTATCCCGCCCCAGTTCTCATGAACAGATGGCATGGAGCAAATTAGAACTTACTCTGGCTTGAATAATTGACAGACGGGGGACTTACTGAGGCCTTTTTCTCCACTTTTAGCCCTCAGCATCAGGGTCGCCTCAGTCTGGACCTCAGCCACAAACACACTGGAGACCTGACTGAGACGAGCTGCAGCCAACCACCACACAGCACTAACTCTCTGCCCTCCAGCGCCAGATTGGGTGTGTATAAAGTCCTAGTTTAAGACAAATGATAAGTTC
>OMOW01111771.1:0-10453 GCA_900312555.1 Lamprogrammus exutus
AAAAAGGGAGAGTGTGTGTGCGGGCGCGCGTTTCAAACAGCGAGACCACATGTCTGACAGGGAGAGTCCCATGGTTTTTGGTAGGCACTGTATCAGATCCATACCGAAAAACAACAACAACAATAACAACGACGACAGCGACAATCAATCCAAACTGTAATAAGAAACAATGTCACTATAGTGATGCAGTGCAGGACGGTTAGAGCGTGGATGAACGACGAAACCGCAGCTCCCTTTGCTTTTAAATCAGCGGCGACTTTAAAAAGGGATTTGACTGAAGTTAGTGCCTGTGGTCACTACAGCGGGGGCTCTTAAAACAAAGTAAATGTTATCGCTCACCCAGGCACTCAGACTTTAAAAACAACTGCTTTTCATTTTGTGTTAGGACCCAAACTGACCAAACTCAGACTCTGCAAACCAGACTTTTTAAAATGATCCTTCTACTTCTTGTGGAAAGGGGACCAAAGCTAAAAACAAAACAAAGAAGAAGTCCCATGCTCAGGCTTATCGTCATATACACCGTAGGTACTATCATCAATGAGAAACAATGACAACAGGTACAGAATGTGGTGCATTTCCAGACCCAACTCATGCAGGAGGAAACTATGGATGTGACCGTTTTATGGTTTCACACACAACCTGGACATAATCTGTTCTGCAGTTCATTTGTGGCACATTGAGCCATTGAAAAAAG
Source organism: Lamprogrammus exutus (assembly GCA_900312555.1). Classification (NCBI taxonomy): domain Eukaryota; kingdom Metazoa; phylum Chordata; class Actinopteri; order Ophidiiformes; family Ophidiidae; genus Lamprogrammus; species Lamprogrammus exutus. The sequence continues at coordinate 695 of OMOW01111771.1, forward strand.
GCTGATCACGTGTGTGTCATCAGAATAGGTGGCAGATCTGACAAGGAGCTTGCAGCCTGGGGGAAACTGGACTGAGGTGATATTTGTTTGAAATTGAAAATAATCATTCAAAGAAAGGGGGAATAATGAATTTCAAGAGGCTCCGAATTTACTTAATTGTCAACTAGAAGTCTGATTATGATCCATAGGAAAAGGTCAATGACTCCCACCGCCTTTCATCCTGGGAAATGCAGTGTTTACACATAAAAGGCTCAGACGTTATTAAGATCAAGCCTCACTTGTAATCCACACACACTTCTCACTTCTGTAGCACCACAGGGCTTCAAGTGAGTGATCTTCTTTTTTTTTTTGGTAACCTGATATTAAAGGGGAGTAAACAGCGTGATAGAGTGTTTATAATGGCTGTGGACCTCAGTAAAAGGAGGCCAGAAGTCAGAATGAAAACACCTTAATCGAGCAAGAAAGTAGGGAACCAAGACTTTTAGTAAGGGAAAAACCTGATTACGAACATGTGACGGAGCTTTTAGATTGATAGATTTTGTGTTTGACAGCCCGCTGAGCTTAAATTTTGCTTTTACAACTTAATAAGCAAATTTCACAAACTCGCCCATGATGAAACACGCGTCGGGACAAGAGCCACGCTTCATCCGTCACACTTATTTTCTCTCAATATGACAGAAATGAACTGCACTGTCAATATACTAAACACTTTTTCCTTTTTATACACCGTACGTGGGCAATCAAACTAAAAGTACACACTAGGCAGTTTGCCAACAATTATGATGTTTTTCCCCCTCTTTTAAAAGATGATTGTGTTTCTTTACAATATGGCCTTGTGAGAGATGATGGAGGCCAGAGCCAGAGTTAGAAAAGAGTTGGCCACATCCAAACAAACAGGTGGATTCCATTAAGAGTTGGGGTTTTCGTGTTGCCGTGACAACGAAGAATTCACTGACATCTTAGAACTTACGGGTAAAAATCGATTAACAGCTCTGAATTTTGACAATGCAGATTACAATGGCATCGCGTTATCCTGAAATTCATGTTTGAGTCTCAGCATTGATTCATCTGGACTTTAAGAGCATTTTTCTGTCATTGTGGTGGCAAATAGAAGCAAACTGGCAACCACACCTCAAAACTCCATCTGTTAATGGTTTTGGAAAATGAACGTGTGTTGAAAGTTAAACTCAAAGAGCACGAACCTTTGCTGGCAAACCTCGCACCTCAACGATAACGACAACGACAATACCATCGACGCCCATGATTGCCTCGGTGGGAAAGACAGCGACGAGGAACTGCTTCACGAGAAATCAAAACGGAACCGATTCCGTGTTTCAAAGGGAACAAAACACGGCTGTGACTTCTGCAAACAGCACATAGTTGTAATATCTTTTAAATCTGATATTTATTTCTTTTTTTCTTTTCTAAAAACTCTCTGCTATAATCTGTCTTTCCCCTTCGGCCCCTCCCCCGTGGTAAATATATAGCACAAAAATATAAGAGGTGAATGCTCCCGAATATATATGCAAGTAGATTTACAGATCAGAAGATTCTGCAGCAATAACAAAGAAAGGAGAAAAGCACTCGCAGAGTGCAGAATCACAGTGGAACAAAGTCCACAAATGTAGGGCTACAACCCTGTTTGTCTCTCTTTTAGCCTGTCTGTCTCTGTCTCCTGTCTGTCAGCCTGTCTACACATCTAAACCTGTTCATCCCTTTTTCAACCTGTCTATCTGAGACACTGGCCAAAGGAGTCTGCAGCAGTCATTACACCCTGCTTGTCTTTCGCGTACCTGTCTGTCCTCTCACGCGTATAACTCTGTCTTTTTAATACCGCCTGTCTGCTCTCATCCGTTAAGTTCGTGCGTGTAAACCCGTCCGCTTTTCTGTCAAATTATCCCGTCAGCTTCTCTCTGACCTTCCCGTCCGTCCCCCCTGTTAAGTCCGTCTCTCGGTCCGTGGACAGGTCGTGTTCCTGTAGAAATGTGCTTTAGTGCCAGAGCTTTCTCTGTTTCTCAAAGTCTTTTTCTTTGTTAGTCCATCAGAGTCCTCTGTATTCAGTGTCTTTGTCATCAGGATCCATTAGAATTCACAGGATCAGGAACATCTTCCATCACGGCCATATTCTGCCTGATTGGATTCATTATGTAGAGTGAGGACAGGCCCCTCTCTCGCGGGTTGATTTCACGTTAGACAGACTCTGATTGGCCGTGTTTGCTTTTCAAGACCTCATCTTCTCTCTTGATGACTCACTCGCTCTGCTTCCAGTTGGCTTGAGTCCTGTTAAGGATTTGTCTTGGTCTCGTCAGCCTTCCCGTCCTATCCAGCCGATGAGACTGAGCAGTTTATTCATTAGACGCCGCCGTCTCTTCTCATCTGTTCTATTAGTGCGAGCTCCCATTCACACTCCTTGGGTTTGCTTTGTTCTAATCCCAGTTCTGTTAGGATTACAGCTCAATCTCCAGTGCTCCGCTTATCCTTTGCTGAGGAATTAGTCTCTTTTCAACGCTGCGAAACCTTTACTCCTGTCCGCTCGCATTAGCCATCTTATATTCCATTTTTGTAGAAAAAGAAGAAAGAAGACAAAACAGAGTGCTGACACCAGCCTCTGGTTGTCATGGTAGTGTTCCGTGGTCGTTTTTCGAGAGATAGGCTCCTGTCAACAATGAGTCCAATGCTGCTTCACTAATTCTCTGCTGGTGACAGTGTTTTCTTACTGTCAGTGTTGAACCCAAACAGAAACAGTTCTATTTGCCTCACAGTGTCTGTTGTGATTTCCTCTTTACGCCACGCGTCCCATCTGTGGCCATTTCGCATTCAGCCATTCTGCGTTCTTCACAGTAAGTGTTTGCTCAGCACAGTCGGGGGAAACAACACGGCACGATACAATCAAATCCCTCTTCTGTGCTGTGGCTGATAATGATTGCTCTCTCTTTGGACGAGGACTGATGGTCGTGGGATTTAGACTGGATCCTTCGCCCCAAAGCCCTGGCGGAAAAAACTATTCTGAGACTGAAATCGCCAGGGTTACATATCTGGTTAAAGTGTGTTGGCTGTGTCTGGTTTAGAATCAGATTATGAACTTTTCTTGACTCGGGGTCTTGGGATTACAGCTCGATATTGGCCAGCATGATTCGCCGTTGGGTTACAGCCTGGATCGCGATATAGACTCCATCTGTTGATTTCAGGTGATTCACACTGGTTGTTTTGCATCCGTCAAACATCGCAGACATTTTGTGTTCACATTTGCTTAAATCCATCTGTGGATACAAAATGCTGTGAGTGAAAGAAACCAGTGTTGTGTTTTCAGTTTGAAGTGGACAGTTCCCCCCACCCCCCCCTTCCACTTGTGTAACCAGGACTCGGTTGACTCTCAATGTTGAAGTTTGGCTCACAGGCAGACTGTTTACACTTTGCACGGCCTTTATACCATTTGTGGTCCCGTTAAGACGTTTCAGTCATTACGATGGCTGAGGATAATCAATCCTTAGACCATGGTGCAGACTGTGTTGAGATTTGGATCAAATCTCACAGCCTTCCCCTCCACTGCCTTGGCGTTGGTGTTGTACATTGGGTTCTCAAAGGCAGCCTGGCCGTTGTTGTTTTCATGGACTGAGCAGCCTGTGTACTGGGTCTTAGGCGTGGTTCTGTGAAACAAACAGACAGAGACAAACATTAATGCAGCATTAATGTGATAAACACCATTCACTTCAATCACACCTATGAAAAATTCAGTTTGCTGCCTTTAAATAGAATTGTATTTGTAATAGACAATGAATTAATTGACATCCAGCACCTCAACAACCAAAACACAGAGGCAGGTACTGATCATGAATCAATCAGCCTCTTAAAAAACTTTTACAAGCCCCTTTGTGTGTGACAATCTGAGAAAAAAAGACACAAACCAACAATGCAACTATTCCCTTAATTACCGAGAAACTGAACTGTCAAGCAGCAGAAAATGAGGCGAGTACTTTCATCAGATACCTTTGTTTGTAGAGATAAAAGCCGAAGCCTGTGAAGATGAGAGCAAAGAAAGGCACCAGGATAGCGATGGCCACAGAGCTGCTGTTGGTACCGATCGGAGGGGGAGGCGAGTTCTGACTCTCTGACATGTTCAGACCTGCAACAGACAGCGTTCACGGTAAACACACACACATCAACGCAAACAAGAGAAGCTCTGTCGTACAGCCACGCAATTAGGATGAGATCTGGCGTCCGAGCACTTCCAAACTTGGCATCGGCGAGGATAAACGTGCCCCAGGTAGCTTAACGGCGGGGCCGCTTTCAGCTCTGCCTGTTTGATGTAGATGCTTCATAGTTTGTAGTCTTGTTTGGACGCTGGTTGATGGAGAACTTTAATCTTTTTCAAGCTGACTTCAATTCTGAAGAGCAGTCTGACAATTTATTCGCTACACGCCTGACTTGGCGTGAGTGATAAAGGCAGCAAATAGAGGCTCACAAGCTGCTTCTCTATTTTTTGCACCTATCATTTACAATACAAATTGACTTACAACTAAGATAGACTTGTTCGGCGCCGTTACGATCCCCCGGCAAAACATACCTTACCGTGATAGACAGCATGGCACAGCATAGAGTGCTCCTATAAAACAGAATTACCCAGTCGCTGCAGTCCAAACTGTCCGTAGTCTTTCCCTTGGATGAAACCCTGGAATACGTAACTGGAGCCATCGGGCTCTGCTGATACCTGAAGGAGAACGGACGGGATAAAAAAAAAGGGAACGATTGGTAGAGAGATAAAGAGAGAGGGAGAAAGGTGGGTTATTGTTGTGTTAAGTGTAGCTGCAGTCTCACCACACCAAACAGTGAAGTGGGGGTGCACTGAACACGCCCCGTAAGCACCTACATTATGGCTGCAAAGTGAATTTCAACCACTGGATGTAATCAAAAAGATTTTCATCTGCTAATCCATCACCGCAATATTTTATAATGAGACAAGATAAGAGAGAGAAAATGGGATTTGTACACAAGTGCAAAGCTGTGAGATGAGAGAATAAAGTAAGCTTCTGAGACATTTTTCAAGGATTGTTGGAACAAATAAGACGCCAAATGTAGCATACGACACCATGTTAGGTATACAGGTAGAGTTTTACAATGTCCACATATCCAGGAGGTTCACAGATATTCAAGAAACACAGAGGAAAAGTTACTCCAAATAAATGACAAACACCTCTAGTAGACTCCTGATGATGGTTTTAAAAGTAACCACACCTCTGTTACTGTTTGGAGTCACTTTACGTTTACACCATATGTCTCTCCCTGTCTGATCGACTTGGATCTGATGAAATCACGACAATGATCGACATTAGCGTAATTGTATCAGAGTGCCATTGAGTCTACGTCCACTGAGACTTACAAATCCATCCATGGTCCAGGAGTCGTCGATGATCTTAGCTGGAGAGATGGCCGAATCTTTCAGCTGGCTTCCCTGGTTCACATAGTTCACCTGGTACATCAGCAGCAAGAGCCTGGCCTCTGATGCCTTATACACCCCTGGAAATAAGATTAAACACCTGGTTGGAAATATAAAACGCTGGAGTATCAGAAATGAAAAGAGTGATAAGCAATATAAACAGAGGACTCCAGCACACTGCACCCTAATAATGTGCCTTCACCCATCATCACACATATCAGGGGGAATGGCTGAAGGTTTTCTGACACCATGCAGAATGTTTATAGATAGAACATCTATAGAACTGTCATCACATTGGGTGAAAAAGGGGACAAAACTCCATCTGATTCTCAAAACCTAAAACTGCTCAGCTTCTGTCAACTTTCCTCAAACAAAAGCTGGACAGAATGAACGAACAGTAAGAGTGAAATGTTGTGAAGTGCATCTATTTGATATGTGAATGACCTCGAATGTTCTAAAAGTGCTCTAACAGATTATTTGAGCCTACAAGACATTTGGTGTGTCGTAAGTTACCTTCAATTGTAACCTATTTCACTTTAAGAGAGGGAATTTTTATGCTTTTGATAGAGAGAAAACCCTGTTCATACTTCACCTAGTCTGCCATTTCTTGACAAGATTTTACATCATTTTGTTTTGCAATATATGCTCCCGTTAGGCTTATTCATATTACATCACAAGTTTCTGATCCTACAGTCCAGTTTGGCAACAGGTTTCTTTCAGTTACACCATACATTTTAAAAACCATACTGTAAAAACACCAAGGAAAGCAGTGTTTGATCCATTGCAACATGCTGTATTTCTGCTGAACAGCGAGAAATGACTCAGCATTTTGTCCCTAAATACAAAACTTAGATAATGAAAAATGTACATCTTAAGAGAAAAACATATTTTATGTAACACACTGGTCTTTCGGCGCCACAATTTTACGCTGTGCCTTTAAGATAGGAGACGAATGTTAGAAGTCCAATGGCTGCGTGGTTTCTGTGTGGGTCTCTGCTGCTTCAGAAACCAATTTTGGCCTAAACAGGATTTGTGTTTTAATAAGAGTAACAACTCCCTGTTGTTACTGTTGTAGGACCCTGGGAGGTCTCTGTGTGAGTGTGTGTATGTGTGTGTTTGTGTTTGGGGGGGGATGAAGTAACAACACTAAAGAGAAGCTGACAGCAACAGGAAATTAGTAAAACAATCAAACACCAATAATCCAAGAAGCACAAATGAAACAGTTTGCAGTTTGTGGTTAGTTTTCCTCGCAGCAGGAGCTCCATATTTCTGGCCTATTTTGTGAATCATGGCACCATGCCTGAAGCACTGTCAAGTGTGAAAGTGCACCTTTGGTATTCATGTGGCGAGCGGTGCACCTAGAGCGCGGAAAAAAGGTGTGTTGGAGGGACTTTATATCATGCATTATCAGTGGAGGGGTTGTTTAGCGGCTGGTAGCAATCATGGCCATTCCCTGTAAAAGCAGCACTGTCCTCACCATGACATTTGGTAATGTGTCCAATAATGCCCAATAATGTGTCCCCGGTGTCTCCTGAAAGGAATACAGTTGCTGCTGTCCATGACTATCCTGTTTATTCCTGAAATTGTGCTGGAGCCGAGCGCGTTCACCTGTCCTGTGCATATTAACCTGGACGTTAAACGTCTACTGTTTCTAAATCACAAAGCTTAGCAAATAATCAAAATGATGGCAAGTAGCCTGGAAATGACAATGAACAGCTTTGTCCGGTCGTGTTTACTGATGCCTTACTCTAATTATTGGCAATAATCAAACTATCTACGGTGTGTCTGGACGAACAACGTACAAATAGGATGCTGCGGCACTGTGCCATAACCGTAACATGAAATCATGCCATACCATCTGGTGTATCTATATACATCATTTGTATTGTAACAGTATTGTGTCTTGCCTGATAGGAGCAGTTCCATGTTGCCGTTGCTAAGGGTAACGTTGACTCTGCCTGTTGTGGAGTTGAAGCTGGTGATGCTGAGTGTCATAGGCTGCTTCCTTCCGCGGTAATTATAGGACCCTTTCCATATGTAGTTGGGAGCAAAGACATCATCTGGAACTATAGAATAGAATAGAGAGATATGATAAATGATGAAGAGAGGTCTTGTCTTTTGTTTCTCGCAGTCTTTCTTCCAATCTCAACGCTCAACGCATAAAAAATTCATGAATGACCAAAAATGCATCTTCATTACTCTCAACACCTGGAGATGCAACTGCTAAACTGCATGTTTTATTTATTTTATCTTTATTTTCAGTCTCTCTGCCCTCGGAAATATTAAATATGCAAGTAGAAATATTTCTTAGAGAAAGATATCAGATCAAATGTTGCCTCCACGTTAAAAGCGTAAGGTTTCCAGTCTTGATACCTCATACTGATGTACATATTGACTTGATAGGTGCATAACTATAGGTTCTTTCCATGAACAAATAGTTAATGAACTACAACAGAACAAATTCGAACGCACACTGTCAAAAGTAAAAAGAATAGAAGAATACAAAAAGGGCAGAACTTTGCAGGAATTTAGCTTTCTGTGTGTAAGGCAAAGCACGGCAAACAGAATCCACTAAAGCAGAGTAACAACCATTAATAAAACAGACCAGTGAATAGATCAGGATACAGTGCATCGAGCAGATTTAAAGTTCATCGAAATTCACTCGACTGTAAAGAGAACGGACAACAAAAGTGGAGTAGACGCGGGATGAGTAACCTCGCCTCGGATAGGAACAGACTGTAACAGTGTTTTACCGTTTAATTTGGGGCTGGGAGTTCCTGTCGCTGGTTTCACTGGTTTCTTCTTCTCTCCAGCTTCACAGACATAAACAAAAGAGAAACGGAAAGAGAGAGAGAGAGAGAAAAGGTCTTCACTGCTGGTCGCTGTATGTGCTTAATGGGTGGGAAGTGTTACGAAAAATGCTCCATGAAAAGCAAAATCTCTTCCAAAGTTACTTGCAGACGAAGCAGCGGAAGTACAGACTGTGACCAATCTTTGCCGTGTGTGTGTGTGCATCTGTTAAAAAGAGGCTTGAAGACACAGCTGGTCATTCAGAAGAGCTTCGATTAATACTTCAAGATGGAGGCATTGTTGCCAGCCAGTGAGGCAAGCAGGGGGAGGGGGGCTGGAAGGTATTCGTCCCAGAATCTCAAATTTGATCAGAGGGTGCTCCAATTTTAAAGGCCGCTTGGGGGCAAAAGGGTGCCAGCTTTGGTGGAGTGGAGCAATTTTAAAGCTGAAGCCTGCAGTTTTTTTCCAAGCGGCAGGTGGTTTGTTTCATAAGTCCGTGCTGTTAGCTGAAGTTAGTTTTAAGTGGAAAAATGAACTTGGCATCACAATTCTGGGACTGCAGTGTTTTGAAATAGCACTAACCCTCTTTTTACATGCTGGACACGTAGAATACTGATACACTACATGCTGTTTTTAGTATATTTAAATGAGGCTGCGGTTTTATGTGTGGGATAGACACATTCATCATACGTACATACATCTTGGCTACTTAGGAATCAACGAAAAACATGCATTCATGATATACTGCATGTGGGATTCATTTATAAATAAGTTATTTGCAATAAAGCGCGGGAGAGAAACACGCTCGTGAAATGTTATGAATCCGCAACACTGCAACACATGCAGACCTACATGGATTCAAGGGGCCAAATCAAATGCGGGATCATAAATCTGTTTGCATCGTCGGTGACAGACCCACCGCCCAACCCGCAGGTCAACGAGCACAACAGGAGTACTCACACCACTCCAGATGGCCGGTCTGTCCCTGTGAGACGAGCGCGCTCTCGAAGTGTCCTCGAGCAAAACCCACTAAGCCCTGCTACCTTCTCGTTCATGGCAAAGTGCTCTATAGGAGCGGCAATGAATATAGATCGAATATTAACATGCAAAGAAGTGCATATTTTACCTCTACAAACAGGCATCTTTCCAGTCCAAGTGCCGTCGCTCTTGCAGACTCTGTGCTCAGAGCCCCCGGCCAGGAAGTAGCCATGCTGACAGCTGTACACCAGAGTGAAGCCAAAACCGGGCAGATCCATCCCCATCACGTCCACGTGGAGCGGGCTCTCTGGTTGCTTACAGGCGTGGGCTAGAGGATGGAGAGAGAGTCAGACTGACAGACAGAAGGACGGCTGGGTGAGCAGATCACAAGTTTGCGGCAGTGGGTTTGTTCTTACGTATGCACTCAGGTTGCGTTCCACTCCAAGTAAGATCAGGCTGGCAAGTTCTGGATGAGGAGCCCTGTATCAAATGCCCCGGCTGGCACTGAAAGGACACTACGCTTCCCACCTGTGCTCAGATGAACAAAACAAAAACAC
>OMOW01111777.1:0-15223 GCA_900312555.1 Lamprogrammus exutus
GTCATCCCAGACATATACTGGCCCCCCTGCCTCTCGCCCCTGTGAATGCCGGGATAGACTCCAGGCCCCCGGCGACCCTGCAGAGGATAAGTGAGAATAAATAATTACCTGGAAGATTCCTAAAACACACACACACACACACACGCACACGCACACGCACACATTCACACGTGTATTCATGTTGCGGTTTGCGGGGGTTTACTGGTCAGTTGGTTAAACTTTTCTCAATACTAAACTAATAATAGCTTTGATAAATCAAAGGTAGAGCAATAAGTACAATTTGTGTTTCCCCACTCCTGCTCCTAATACCTTTACATACATATTTATATACTGTATGTTTGTTCTGTCCTCATGACTCTCATCCAACCCATCTACCCTCTCTCAGTCGCTAGCAGAGAATACATGACAGAAGTTAACCTGAATGGAATGGAAACCCTGACCTCTCCCACATAAACACTAGCAGAGGCTTGAGTCAGCGGGCTGTTAGTTTGAATGATATCTCAATTCCCTCTCCGCTGCCTTGGAAAAGAAATACCACCACCTTCCCCCCTGTCAACAGCAGTAATTCAGATATTTGTCGAATGTCTCATAACACCAGAGGGCTTACAGGGTCTTAGTCTGTGTGACACTTGCAGCATTGCATCTTTAAATGCATATAAAGTCTGTATGTCTATCTATGTCAAAATGACATCCGTATAGGTAAGGGGATTTTGCGAGCATACATAATCGATTCTCAATGTTGTTGTTTACATTCGCAAATCAGCATACTGTGCCGTGAAATATAAAGATTGTGGTACAGTTCTTTGTGTTTTTGCTTTGAAATGTGGAGAGAATAGATATAGCTGCATTTTGTGAATTCACTTCAAGTCATTGTTTCCCCCAAATTTGCCTAATCTCAAGAAAGGAAAAATCCTGACACAGCTTTACATGAATTTTACATGCACCATTAGCAGGGGCCATGGCCGAGTTCAACAGTGTCCTTGGGCACTCACATTCAGAATCATAGAGCCATACAGCTGTGAAGAAGCTGAAAAATGCTATCATATTGTAGAGGAAAATAACCATATTATACCAACCTGAGGAAGGAATTAAAAAAAGTAACCATATTTTTTTCCATATTATTCACATTCCAAATTTATATATTCATAAAATCTATGACATGATTTTGGGCAATATGGTAAATAACATACTATATATCACTATATGAGAATGGATGTTGATTGGAGTGATTGGGTTAATTTCATCAAATTTGCTTCTCCAATTACAGGTTGTAACTGTACACCCACTAATATAGATATGCTTGACTCAAATGCAAATTGGATCTTTATATTTATAGCGCTTTCACTGTAGACCACATATGATCCGGGTCTCAGCACTTTAATATTGTGGTTTAATCTGTTTACCCACTCATATCATGTATAAATTATCGACAATCCAACAATGGTGATAGTCTCATACACTATGCAAGTAACCTGCCATCAGCAAAGCAGTGAGGAGCTTTCTGCTAAGACCTGCACATTTTTCACTTAGATTGGGACGCCCCCCCAACCCCCAACCCCCAACACACTTAACACCAAATTCCTGGGCATCATAATGCAGTGCTCAGCATTTTAATCACAGTTGATCTATGAACATGCTCTGCAAATCTCAATAAGGAATTAAAATTTGCCACGCCATTAAAAATAGTATCCACCTACCTTTTCAAGGCAGTGACAATATGCTGCACTCAACAACAGAAATATCTATGCTCGCCTGTGATGTCAAACTGAAACACCACTCCGTCAATCATAAAGACAAAAAAATAGTTGGACTAATGATTTTATGTTTCTCAGAATTAACTTCTCCTTGCATAGTTCACAGTACACTTCAGTATTCCACCTGAGATAGCCGGGCTGCATCTCATCATAGAAATTGTGCTGACATGGTTTAAATGTGTGCAGTAGTAAAAGCTGAGTTACAGAGATACAGTAAAGGGGAGCAATATTTCATTTCAGTTAATTGCAGTAGCATTTTCTTTACTACACACAACATAAAGGGCCCACTGGCCAGATCATATTCAGAACTTGTTACTGGCTTTACTGGTGGAATTCATGTAACAGAAGACATGAAGCACATTTCATCTATAATTATCAATATTATGCAGCTGTGTCAGTAATAACAAATGACATCACAAGAGAAATGTCAGTGAGAGCCTTGGTGAGACAGGGAACTGTGGAGAGGAAAATCTCTTTCTGTGCAGACTTATGTCAGTCCCACTGCTGAGAGCAAGTTATTACAGTCAGTGTATATACTGTATATATGTCTCAACACAAAGCCGAATGCATGTCAAATAGACAGGCATCAGGATCTCATGGAATATCTAAAGTTGGCACATGCTGTGGAAGGCTTTGTAGGAGTTGTTGGATTTTCAGGCAAACCCAAGGGGAGGGATGGCTGTTATAATCCATTTTGAAAGAGACGTTTCCCATTTGGTCCAGGCAGGCACGACTTGAAGACAGATGAAGTCGGCACTAGTTCGAATATGAGATATATACGAATATGAGATACGTCTGACTCATAACCTTTAGTGCAAGGGGATAATCTGGTCTGACAAAGCATATCTGGAATTCCCACAGGAGAGCAGCTTCAGATCAGAGATTGTCAGTTGAAAGCAGCCAGGTTTGGAACAGAGAGGAAAAGGTGATATGTATTATTAATTTCGTAGCTTTTCTTACTTGAATATTTTTTATGTAGATGCTATTTCACTAACATCTTTAAAAATAAAAATAAAAGCATATGGAGTTTCCATAGTCGATAACAACATAGGAAAGAACCTCACTGCCACTGCTTCACCTGTACAGCAGAGTTTTTAATATGCGGTGTGTTTTTCTCAAATCCAATTAGTCACATTTTGGTGTGATAACTTGGGGAAGGTGTGAAGAGATGTCTACGCATAAAGTAATATGTGTTTACAGAAGGAAACCTGACATGTGAGGGATGATGTGGAACGAAACCCAGTATTCTATTCTATTCTGTTCTATTCTATTCTATTCTATTCTATTCTATTCTATTCTATTCTATTCTATTCTATTCCATTCTATTTTTTAATTGCCCATGTGATGTACAGTACAGTATATATATCCCTGTAGCAGATTGTCTGGAGTTTTTGGTTCTTTAGTGCCTCAGTAAAGCCGGGCTATACCTTTGATGATCCAACCAACCACTGAAAACGAAATATACACCTCAGAGAAATTTACAACTCCCCAGAATGTAATACCAAAGCAATTAGTGTCGGAGAGATTGGTAGGCATGAAAAATCCTTACAGCGTGCCTTGGAGCAATACAAAGGCAATGCATCTTAGTTTTATGGCCCAATTGCTTATTCAGTCTTGTTTGGTGTTTCTCTCCAAGACTCCAGAGTCAGTAGGGAATTATCGTGACAGGACGATAAATTACTCGTACATTTAGCATAAAGGCGCCCCAATAAAGACCAAGCTATAGGATACTGCAGTGACAAGAGTGCAATATAAACAATTCCCAGTGGGGAAAATGTATGTGCTTTTGGTAATCAAAGAAAAGAAAGTCACACACTAAAAACTAAAAACTTATAATAGTGCGTTAATCAAATATCAGTATGAGTCACCACCCTTCCTTCATATCAACTTCAGTATGTGCCAATACTGTCGTGCATTGCTGGCTTTTCAGTTAATTTGTGTTGGCATACTTGTAATTTAGCGAGTTTATGCAACTCTCAGATCAGCATATGAGCAGCAATGAGTGAGGACATAAAGTGATGCTTTAAATAGCATTGACATTTTTCCTTGAAGACTATGAATCTTTACGCAGTGGAGGACCATGAGATGGCAGTAAATTCTCTGAGAGAGACTGTTTGGGTCTGTCTATGTAGCGTAACAAACAAGCCTAAATGTCAGTGAGTGGATTTGCTGTGTGAAGGACATCAGTGTGACTGGATTGCATTATTTTGCCACGAGTCTGAGGGATTACTTGGATGCCTGTAAAACAGCATGTAATCTAGCAGCCTGCCGGGAGCGAGACTGAGCCTTGCCACAGTGATACGAGGCACAGGCTTGTTCACTTGCTAAGTCTGTCTTTTGAAAACACACATGCAAACACAGATATGCCGACACACATAAGCATGGACACAAAGGCTTCCCATACGCATGTACAGACACAGGCTTTTTCTGTAGGGAAAGCTGTTGCATAGATTGAGATACTGCTTGTCCCAGTGGAAATCAGTGTTTAGTTATCCGCTTATACACAGAGTTTAGTCCGTAACAGCTTTAATTTCAGCTCACTTATTTGTTTATTTGCTATGAGTCTTCCAGAAAGAGCACAATTTCATCAGACAATAACTAAGAAAAAAGACGCAAAGCGAAAATGTGTGCTATGCAATCTCCACACAGAAAGGGCCCATAGCTTTGGATCAGTTGTTGATCAACTGTGGCATGTGTACTTCCCGTGGTACTAGAAGTGTCCCCTGGGGGTACTAAAATAACTCTGAAAATTTGTTTTGGAATTATTCTATTTTTCACTTGACCCTCTTCTTCAGATCATTTATTTAGTTACACCGTATTTCCTCTTCTTCCTTGCGCAGGTTGGCTCTGAGTACCTTCACCAGAATGAACACCAACTCCTCGGATGAGTTTTTCCAGGCCACAAATCATGCAGAACAGACTTTCCGTAAGATGGAGACCTACCTTCAGCACAAGCAGCTGTGCGATGTTCTCTTGATAGCAGGAGATCACAAGATACCAGCTCACAGGTTGGTGTCTGCTTCTGTCCGCTTTGATGCCATTAATTACAGTTGCATCTGTTTTGGTTAGGAGGAACAGGAGCTCATTTGGCCTCACTTTATTAAGATGTCAATACAGGCTTTCAATCACTGTGTTGGATCACATTTTACGTGCTGGAAGAAATGTTATCAGTCGGGGAAAGAACTGAACAAGACTCCTTTGATTCTGGGATGACAGTTTAAAGCAACAGTATTTAAACACATACAAATTCAATATTCAACCATATAATACAAACGATCACTGGTTTACATCTAAATATGCTGCTATGATCTAATTACACACCTGCTCTTTCTTATTTCCACATTACATTTGAGGCATGGAAAAGCACTGTGATTCCAATACAATGTGATGTTAATATTTTGGCATTCACTGCTTGGCTGGACATATCACACTACATCCTCTGAATGCTGGGAAGTATTGTGATCACTGAGTGCATTTGCTTTTATGTCAGCTGTCAGCATTTGTTGGGGTTTTTTTTGGCAAATTAATTGAGAAAGAGCCAGAATACTGCACAGAGAGGGAAAAAGGATCAATGACTGACCAAGTCGAACAGCTTTGAGATGGGTTTCTTAGAAGGTTGCTGTGCTTGCTCATAGGCATCAATGCCACAAGAATTATGGACACCCTGACTTCAAAAGTAACTTCAGCTGTGGGCCCACAGAATCTTTCAGGCCCATTCATTGTATTATTTGCCACACACAGATGATAATTGAATTAATATGTGAAACTACCAGCTTATAGTCACATGGAAGTACAGTGATTGATGTCACTCAGCGCGATCTCATTTCCTTGTAATAGCATATGACCACTCCTTCCCCTCATAAATTGACCAACGTGTTATACAAGCTAGACAAATATGTAAACACAATTAGACGTCTGACTGTTATAGCTGTTTGCAACATGACATTGTGTATGGCATAATTTAATCTATTATACTTTTTTAAAAATGTGACAACACAGATTCCAGGGTGTGGGGGTAGACGATGCTGGACTCATATTACATACATACATATATTGTAATATATTGATCACAATTAGAAATTGTACTACATGAAATTATTAGACTGCCAGTACAATGTGAATTAGTACACTACAACACTGCCCTCCCTTAAGAGGCAAAGCAACATTTGTGGACATGAATCATAATGTCAGGATTGATTTATTAATGATTTTATCTCATTAGAATACAGATCTCCCACAGACATATAAACGACTGTATGACAGCATTTATTGTTTACATTCCTTTATGACAGATTGGTCCTGAGCGCTGTGTCCGACTACTTTGCTGCTATGTTCACCAGCGACGTGAGAGAAGCAAAACAGGAGGAGATCAAGATGGAGGGAGTCGATCCTGAGGCCCTCAGATCCCTAGTTCATTTTGCGTACACTGGTGAGTGCTCGTAAAGCCATTCACTAGCTCTTGTAACTTGTTACGAGACCTCTGATGTTCAAGCATGATTAAAATGGATCAATAAAGCAATTCATCACTGCGGCTGATTGACAGGGAATAATGTCAGCGTGAACCTGCTCATTTCACAGGACAGATGCTCTTTGATAAATCCATGACCATATAGTTCACTGCGAATAAATCATATTTTAAAAGATGAAATAGCATAGAACATGATATGTTAATCATCCACTTTGTGTTGCTGTGCACCCAGAGGTGGAAAGTAGATACATACAGAATACAGTAAGCAGGATTTTGATGTGCTCGCACTGTTTTTTTTGTTCATTTTTGGTAGACTTTATATGACTGCTCCACTCATGGAAATACTGTACTTTTTAATCCACAATATGTATGTGGGACTACTTTACAGATTAAGATTTTACACTTGCTTACTTGAAATAAGAATTAGAAAATATGTCTGAGTTTGAACTAGCTACCAATATAATGATGTAAGAATTCTGTATAATGTGCCCCCTTTATGTAAAGTATTATTATGTTTTTGTCTTGATATTACAGGTGTCCTTGAGCTGAAGGAGGAAACCATTGAGAGTTTATTGGCAGCAGCCTGCCTCCTCCAGCTTTCACAAGTCATCCATGTCTGCTGTAACTTCCTGATGAAACAGCTTCATCCCTCCAACTGCCTGGGAATTCGTTCCTTTGCAGATGCCCAGGGCTGCGTGGACCTTCTCAACGTAGCCCACAACTACACCATGGTAGGAGGAAAACTGAGTTGGGTTATGTTTACACGGGTAGGCGAGCTAAAGTATTTATCGGCAATGAGGATTGAAATACACGAGGACAGCTGTGGTAATGGTATCCGTGGGTGTTTAAAAAAAATGTATTTAATCATAGCTACTTTTAAAGTGGCATGAAAGAAAGTTACACATACATTTTACATTAGGCAGATTTAATTAATTTTGTCCTCCATAATTTTATACTTTGTGAAACCACATTAGACACTGATTGTAGTTAATGTAATGACCAAATCTAAAATTGTAGTTACAATGTATTTGTTCGGTGAATTCAATCTAAATTCAATCTAAATATCAATGTAATATGCAAATAAGCAATTTGCATATAACTTATATGCATAAATCAGGTAATTTATTGCTTGGACATATCTTTATAGACAACGCAATGGTTTATTTAAGACCATCCTCTGCCTCAAGGCCAGAAAATTGATAGAACCTGTCATAACCTGTAAAAGAATGACATTCGCATTTGAATAGAAATGGAATAGTTTCACGCTTTCATTTAATCTAATTTGGTTATTTGACTGTCACTATGAGATATCATGTTGATTATTGCAATACCAGCCAAGAGCAAATGCTATTCTGATATATTTCTGCAAGGAAATATTTGCATAACACCGACATCCATGCACATATTTTTTTGCTAGATAACGTCTTGCTGGCTGTGCAGAATTGACAATATGAGACAGGCGTTATCTCCTGAAGGACATCTGCACAGTCTGTTTACATAGGCTCCATCCAGGACCAAGAGGTTAATCTAATCAGCAAACTGCACAAGAGGGCCAAGTTCCTGTTCAATCGCTTCATTAATGAGCAGGGCTTCCTGGAAGTCCATCCTCTGGGTTCTGAGCGGAGCGAGTTGTGTTTTGATAAGCTTGTTTTTCCTGGTTGGGTACAATAGCTGATATCCGCCCTTGACACCCTTTTCCTTTGTGAACAAGTTGCCTTTTCACATTGCATTGGGTAAAAATGTGATATTTTATTCCTTGGAATATGTTTCTTTTCTACATGGGATACATCTCATTTTCATATATGTCTTATATCTAAACATATATATAAGTCTGTCAGTTAAAAAAGAGAGAGAAAGAAAAAGAAAAACACTGACTGGTACAGTATATTCAGATTTAGTGACAGAGTTTCACTGAAAAAAAGAAAATGTCTTGCAAGGTCATTGTATTGGCCACGCCGCTTTTTATAAGTAATCCTTCTCCTCAAAACTCCTTTTTATTCCTACAATCAGGCTTTTGCCTTTTTGCTGCCTTTTAAATCAGTTATTATCTGTTCCAACTGATCTTGTTTTCCAAGCACTTTGCTCACTAATTGTTTTGCCAGCATCTTTTTAAATGGCTGTGAACCGAATGTGCTTAAACTTTCAATTTTGTTGTCAGCAGTTTGGGATGTAATTACAAATAATCGGTCTAAGGCAATGTCAGTGAGTTGGATGGAATTTCTGCCTCAGTAATACCAAAACAGATCAATTTATGTCCCTCATTTCATTAAGACCATCTGTGTTAAGCTCTTAAAACCTGCTCCCATAATAGATTGGGCCGAGACATTGTAATTTGTTACAAGTTGATGATCAGTCGCTTGCTTGTTTTTCGTAATTGTTAACACACCCATGGTGCACTGAGCACTTGATTTGTCAAAGTTATTCTGGCAGCATAGTAATTATTCCTCAGCAGTCTCATAGGAAATAAGGCAGCATTCTGGCCAAGGATTCCTCTGTGCTGTTTCTTTCATGTGTTTTAATGTTGGACATAACATAGAGGCGTGGAGGGGGTTTTATATAGCACCATCCTTAATGGAACTGCTCAGAGACAATGTCCTTGAAGAGGTAGCCACGCAGTGCTGTAATATCACTCTGGCTTCTGGCCAGTAAATGGAGGATCAATCTTTAGGAAGGCAATACAGAACGGCTTCCACAAAACTCTGCACTGAACCCCATCAATACTCATTAAAAGGCTCAATTGTGTCATGTGTGATAATGAGGAAAATGTTTTAGGCAGATGAGCATGACTTTTTTAAGGTTTTATGCCAGGGTTGATTTGTAGCCCGGGCTGGTTTTGGATGACTATTTATTACCAGATGTGTGGATCAGTCTATAATTCTCTCTTTTTTGAGACAGAGTGTGTTTCACTGTGGGCATCCTTTATATTGGATTCCCTAGCTTTGCCTGAGTTACAGAAATCTCCAGTCAACACAGCAGTATATTATGTATAAGGTGAAACAGGAAAACTGGTTGACAAACACCAAATTCATATGTCAAATGAAAATATGCCATAATGGTGGTATGCAAAGCAAGTTAAGTTGACAGGAACACTTGGGGCAGTTTGTCAGAGCACCATGTTTGCCACAAAAATGTTAAAAATTGGAATACATAACGTTTAATAGATTTGTTAAGAGTTACATGACTTCTATCCATATGAAAATGAAAGGAAAATACAGAAAGGGGGTGCTTCTGCTGGGGCTGCCTTTCTATATGTCATGGAAGAGAAAAAACAAAAACAGCCAGTGTGCCTTCCTGAAAAGGGGAAGGAGCTGGTTCAGGAGATGGAAAATAGCTCAATCCCTGATCAAAAGGAACCGTCCCTCTCTGTTCCAGGAACACTTCCTCGAAGTCATTCAGAACCAGGAGTTCCTGCTGCTCCCCACGGCTGAGATCGTCAAGCTGCTCTCCAGTGATGACATCAATGTTCCAGATGAAGAGACCATCTTCCAGGCTTTGATGATGTGGGTGAGGTACGACGTTCAGCATCGACAACAGGACCTGGGCCTGCTTCTTGCCTACATCCGCCTGCCTCTTCTTCCTCCTCAGGTGAGACAGCTGATGAAGAAGTAGCTGTGAGTGGTTGAGTATTAGCAGGTTTATGTATACTGTGCTTGTGCGTGAGGTTTAGCAGAGCATTAAGCTTTCATACCACCTCCAGTGTCCAGAACTGTGGTGTTTCGCATTCACACAGTGACATATATTTACTACTGACATGTGCCCTATACACTCTTTGCCTTCTAATTGCCCTCTGAAAGGCAAAGAAGTACTGCAGTGCCAATAATGGTTTGTTTATGCCTTCACTGACAAAATCCCCTCTCAGTGACAAATCAAACTGCCAATACATAACAGCAATACATAGGTTTTATATACCCTGTGGAGCTATGACTGGCTTACTTATGTTTGAAGTATTTTTGTTTGAAACAGTGCAGATGACTTTTATGAATGTTGAATGCATTTTGACAATTGTAGCATCATAATTTTCACAACATCAAGTAAAGAACAGCTGTTTCTGCCAGATTTCGAGTGTGAAAATATTTCCCATTTTCACTTTAATGCAGATTCATTTTCACTGGCAGATTACTTTCCAGAAGTTATTATGCCCATCTGAATTTTATAATTTAACTAATTTCAGGTTACTGTGACTAAACGCAACACATAACAATAACCCAAGGCACAACTTTGCAAACGACAGAGCAGCTGATTCTCTTATGAATGCAAATTGTGAGATTTTGCTCCTAAATTTCTGTCAAGAGTGCTAAACTGGTTGTCCGTGGACATTTCTCATATTGCAAACTAGTGCCACACTTTAGGATTAACAATCAAACATGATTCACATTTGATTGTTAACACTCCAAACTCGCACAGTATGTAGGGGACTCCATATAAGGATACCACATCATTATTCTTAACAATGATGTGCTGTGTATGAATTAATTTGTGTTACCAATGTGCTCTGCCTTGCAATACATTTAATATAAAATTTGTTACAAAAAGAACCAAATGTAATTTTATATAAGCATAACATTTCGATTTGCCCTGATCAAACATTATTAACACATTATTGCGAACATTTGGCACATTTCTCTGCAAAAGATTCTTCAGGCTGTGAAAGCAACTCTCATTTTTCTAATGTAGCTTGTTTATGTGTTTTCTTGAAATGCAGCTGCTTGCAGATCTGGAAAACAACAAAATGTTCTCAGATGATCTCGAATGCCAAAAGTTACTCATGGAAGCTATGAAGTACCATCTTCTGCCTGAGCGGCGACCCATGTTCCAGAGCCCCAGAACCAAACCCAGAAAGTCCACTGTGGGTGCACTCTATGCTGTAGGGGGAATGGATGCTACCAAAGGTATAGCCTATATACGTAAAGTAGATACAATACACAACAATCAATAAGACTGAACACAACACAATGTCCTATTACAAATTTAAGTTTAAAGTTAGTTCCATACTTGTTGTTTGACTGGTTTTAGGCTCTACCACCATTGAGAAGTATGACCTGCGGACAAACACCTGGGTCCAGGTTGGAGTCATGAATGGACGGCGGCTCCAGTTCGGCGTGGCAGTGATAGACAACAAGCTGTATGTGGTCGGAGGGAGGGATGGGCTGAAGACATCCAATATGGTGGAGTGTTACAATCCAGTCAACAAAGTGTGGTCCACCATGCCCCCAATGTCAACACACAGACACGGACTTGGTGAGTATCAGGCACTGTGGCATGATTTATTTAAATTAAAATGAAACAGAATCAGTGTGGACTCTGGACTCACAACTCTCATTGCTTGTATGGTTTAGCATTGACTTTATGTTCCTCTTGCAAACATTTATAAATCTCTACATTATGACTATGCTGCAGAGATCCACTCTTAGGCCCACAAGAGCCAGAGTAATGGTTGTGATCCTCCAGCAGGGGTATTTTGGGACAACATAAATCCTGTCTCAGAATGAAGAGTGACCAAACCGCCCCCTTTTAAATCCTTCCTCAAAACCTATTATTATGACCATTTATGACCTCTTCTTTTCACATTTATGTATGCTTCACATGCATTGATTTTTATTCCACTGTGCCTTGTTTATCATTTGATAACTTTTACATTTACATTTTCTGCTCTATATTTTATTTTGTTTTGTTTTATTTTATTTTATCCCCTTGTTTGTCCCTCTTTCCACAATTGTGATCAGCAGTTAGCTATTAGCTGCTGTGCAAGCAACAATTTACTGTGTTTTATATCTGGCTGTAAAGAACTTTGATGCGAAAACAGCTATTGATATAACACTTTTATACGATATTATGTTTCAAATACTGAGAATGCAATGTGGCTATAGCTCAGAAGATAATTGAACTATGTCATGAATAAAATGATTTGTTACCATTTTGAAAGATTCACATCTGATATTATCTGTATTTTTTCTATTTGCATTGGAAAAAAACACTATTCTGATAACAGAAGATGAGTCAGAGGCTTAATTCATATGTCAAGTCACTGTTAATACGATCCATTTTGTCATCTATTTCAGGTTTAATGTTGTACATCTGTCAAGTTACCTAGAGGGATATAACACCAAAAATTGCAGGATGCAAGGCTCAGAAATGAATGAATAAATGACACTAAAATCACACATTTCTTTTCAGATAGACCTTTGATATTTCCTGTTCCCCTGTCAAAGCTTGGCAGGCTGCACTGGCCTTGCTCTCCTTTTACCATCCCCTGTCCAAGAAATCTCATCATCAGAAGCGTTTGGATTCACAGTTGAAACAGGTCTGGGTTTGAACAGTGAGATCTTGTCAAAGCGTTCAGCTCACTCACCCAGTGTGGTCGGGACTATCAGCGAGCTCGGGAGATTACGCAGTACATATTGCCTCTGTTGTCTTTGATCTCTCCTGCAGCAAAAAAACCCAACTTGTGCTGCATATTCTCTGTCTGAATATATTTGAGCTTATGTCTGCCCAGCCTCTGCCTGCTGTAAAGACAAGAAAGAGAAACGTATTTCTGTCTGACAATGTTTAAGTCATTCGGGGCTCCTCTAAATGCGGTCCGGCCCAATGTTCCCTCAACATAACTGAACTCACCAAAGGAAATCAGAGCTGTACCGCGAAAATCCATTGTGTTAAAACATCCTTTGCAGTGATGCTGGTGAAAACCACTTTCCTATGTGACTTGAGGAATAACAATGCACTTTTATATCCTTCCTGTTTTTTGAATCGATTCGGTCAGCTGTATAGCAGTGACTCACTCTGTTCAGTTGCTCAATTCCAAAAAAGAGAAATGTAGCCCCTGGCTCAGTTCTCTCCAGGAACCACTAAAAAAACGAAAGACTTCCATCAGTTTCATTTCTTTTCATTGATTATTCACTGACGCATGATATACCTGCTGCTTCCACTATGCTTTAATGTGAGAATTTGAACGGTGTCAGCATTGCCTTGGCCTCTGAGGATGTTTAAAGGAGGTGTTGAATACATTGCCTCTTAAACTATCCTTTTTGATTCTTGACATTGCATTATCACAGCTAAGATAGTTGGGAGTTACAGTTACTGCTCCTTCTGCTGCAAGGACACTGTGCTTGCTTGTGCTTGTACTTTCACAAACAAATTATGTAGCATTATTCCAGAGCAATAACTTGTGAATTAACCAGGACATTGTGATGTAAATACACAATAAAAATTCATATAAAAAATGTTTCTGATACCTCTTACATTAGTGTTTTTGTTAAGTATTTATAATACAAATTACAATTACACTACTTGTGCTTGCTTTTATATGAACTAATTCACCAATTAGTATGCTATAATGGCCAAGTATTTAAAGGTAACATTAATTATAATAACGATTATGTTTTGGTAGTTTTCTTCTTTGAAAAGATGACAAAAAATAAACAACGAACAAGTCATACTGCGTTAACGGTAATGTGTTTGCATCCTGTCCAGGTATTGCTGTGCTGGAGGGTCCCATGTACGCTGTAGGAGGTCATGATGGTTGGAGTTATCTCAACACCGTTGAACGCTGGGACCCGCAGGCCAGACAGTGGAACTATGTGGCGAGCATGTCGACCCCGCGCAGTACCATGGGAGTCACTGCGCTCAATGGAAAGTAAGTTTCAGTGTCCTTGTACATGTCATCCTGTAATGGCTGAAAGATAAAATATGCAGCTTCACATTGAGGGCATGTCTGTTTCCTCTCCTTTGTCTCATCTCATCAAGTTTATTTCCCACAGTTGTCACTCATGTTGATGAGCTGTCCACTTTGATATCTCATCTAGCCTGAGGCCAAGATACCAGGCATCTGTAAAGCCACGCCAGGAAAGGAAGAGACACTCAACAAGTGCAGGAATTTTACAATAAAAGAAGCAGTGATAATCCATTTGCAGAGGCTCTGTCTGCTATATATTTAGCTTTATTGTTTAAATCTAGAAAGGTTGCATATTCAATCATAAACCCACAAACCCATAAATCTACCCCCAAATCAGCTTGTAGAGACTTGAAACTTTGTGAGCATCATCCCATGCAATAATTTAGTAATTTATGTGAAATAAAAGTAGTGGCTTACTTAACTCTGCCTGTCTTAGTGTCTGCTTGGACAGCATAAAATCTATTTCACGTTTCTGATAAATAATCAGCAGCAACATCATACCTAACTGGCCTTAAATCGGACACAACACTCAAAAACACCAATGTGGTCCTTCGACTTGCTGTACACTGGTCCAGGAAAAGGCTAATTTTAATTGAAAATCACTTTGGCAGAATAAGGATTTGTGAATTAATGCAGAATTAAGTGGTCTGTTTGGTGTATGGAAAAGCAACAACGTGGCTGTGTAATATCTAGCAACCACAGCTCAGAACAAAGGGTGTTCTGATCCGTGTAGTAATGTTTACAGTGTAATCCAGGCACTTTATAAGCAAAACATATTCTATGACTATGTATTAAATGCCTATTTGTAATTGAAGCAAAACAGCAGACCTATATCTATGAGCCAGGCTTAATGTGTTTACGTGCTCCCTGGCTCCTCTGAGTATTCAGTGTTTAGTATATGATGGAGTTCTTCCTGCAGCGAGGACAAAAATAGACAACAATGCATCTGTTTTTTTGCTTTCTTGCTGTCGGCCTTGTGGGATGTGAGCACTGACATGATCCTTCTAGGAGACAAAACTCAAGGAATGGGGTTTTGACACAATGCTATCCTCTCCTCATGGCTGTGTCTTATTCAGCTTGGCACCTTACCAGTGTTCTGTCCTATTTGCTCCTTTTTCTTTAATTTCCCAGATTGTTTGCAGTGGGAGGTCGGGATGGCAGCTCATGTCTGAGATCGATGGAATGCTTCGATCCACACACCAACAAGTGGAGCATGTGCGCGCCCATGGCCAAGAGGCGAGGGGGCGTGGGTGTGGCCACATACAACAACTTCCTGTATGCTGTGGGTGGACATGACGCCCCCGCATCCAACCACTGTTCTAGACTCTCTGA
>OMOW01111779.1:0-13211 GCA_900312555.1 Lamprogrammus exutus
AGTTGCCACACACCTATCAGAAATCAAGAGTCATTATTGACATGAAATTGCGGTTGTTAGGACAAAGTGAAGTACAGTTTTTCTTACAGCAGTAAAGACGCCCTTTCGAAATCACACGGAGATGGCAAAAATTACAAATGGTTCAGTTGTAGAAAATACACAATATATGCACAGGTTAATAAACAGACAAAACTAAATGAAACGGTTCTCTAAAAGTAAATTTACACTTCAGAGTGAGGTCTGTTTGTGTACATGCATGCTTCACCGTTATCAGGCTGCTGCTGCGGCTCTGTGTAGTCTGAGGGCAGCTGCTCGTTTAACTTACTCTCTATAGAGCAACAGATCAATAACAACAGTCTTTAACTTCATAATTAGTCTAGTCGTTTCAAAATGAGAGACAGATAGACAGGACGTGCAGATGCAGACTGCATTGAGACGAACCGAACATTCGGCATTCTCAGTGCATGAAAATTATTAGCCGTATTAGTATTAACCGTGTTATGGCGTTTGTTAGTCCACACATGATAGCTAACCGAGCTAACATCACATTCAGGATGCAAACAGCAACATGTTACGTTAGCTATCATGGCTAATTAAGCAGTTCTGGATATAAGACAACACAGTAAAATCGTAAAACTTTCACTGTTCAAGTACTTTAGCACAGCCGTGCTATCAGTCCAAAAGATTCATGAAGTTCCAGTTCAAGCTCTTTCCTCATAAGCTTGTCCATCTTGATTGCAACTGTGGCTGTGGTAAGTTCCATTCTTGGTATGGTTGGAGACTTAAAGGGCATGACTCTTGCCTTTGACATCATCAGGGTGGATTGAACTTCACCAGTGGCAGTGCGCATCAGTGGGTAGCTGGTTGTTCCGTAGGCGTTTTTGTACGCGTCAGCGAAGTGATGCAGCTGTGCAAAGACTGGTGCACCAAACTGCTTTGTCTGGACGCATCTGTCAACTCCAAATTCTCAAGCTATTCCAGACCTGAGATCCACTTTTTCCAGCTCTTAACAACATTGTCTGGCAGGTCTTCGTCCCAGCTATACTTCTGCCGGTATAAATCTTGCAGAATTATTTTGGCAGGCAGTACTACTGGAGCGAGAAAGCCCAACGGATCAGAGATGGAACTGACGAGGGAAAGCAGGCCTCTCCTAGTGTGTGGTCGATCTTTGAGGTTGATTTTGAACTTGAACTGATCTCATTCGGCACACCACTGGATTCCCAATGCTCTCTCCATCGGCAAGTTGTTTTCATCCAAGTCCAGATCTTGAAACCCTTGTGCCCTTTCCTCTTCAGGAATTGAGTTGAGCAACTTCAGGCTGTTGCTCGACCATTTTGTTAGTCGAAATCCACCTTTAGCAAACATGCTCCTAAAGTCAGCGCAAAGGGGGATTGCTGCGTCTTCATCAGTAGTTGACTTAAGACAGTCATCTACATAAAACATTTTCCTGACTGTTTTGGCAGCTTCTTGACCAAATTCATCCTCATAATCTGTTGTACATTTCTGAAGCGCAAAGGTTGCAACACTTGGTGATGATGTTGCACCAAAGATGTGGACCAACATCTGTGTTCAACAAACTCCTGGTCATAGTTCCCATCAGGCCACCAGAGAAACCTGAAGAGATCCGTGTCTCCATTGCTGACTCTGACCTGGTGGAACATGTCCTCCACGTCAGCAATAACCGCCACGGTCTCTTGTTTGAATCTTATGAGAACCCCCACCGGCGAGCTTGTAAGGTCCGGTCCCTGCAGGAGCTGTTGGTTCAGCGATGTTCCTCGTACGCTTGCTCCACAGTCAAAGACAACAGACAGTTTTTGCTCGACTGGATGTCTGACTCCGTGGTGAGACAGATACCATGTTTGCCCTTCCGTTGGCTTGCGTTCAGCAGCACTGTCGAGCTTCACTGCATAGCCTTTCATGAGGATGTCATTCATGAATGCGACATAATCTGCGTAAAACTTGACATCTCTAGAGAATCTTTTCCGTAAGTTCAAAGCACTTTGCTCTGCGACTGATCAGTTGTTTGGCATGCACAATGGCTTGTTCCTCACCGGAAGGCATACACTGTAATGACCATCCACAAGCTTTGAGGATTGAGACACCATGTTAATAGACGGTGATAGATAGATAGGTGATCATCCTTGGACAATTTTGATGTCTTTGTTTTGTCCAGCATCAGGAAAGTCCTGCTTCAATGCAGTTGCCAGAGCTCCTCTAGCTTGGCTACTGAGATTCGATTTGTCAATTTGTCTGTCTCCATTATATCGCTTTCACCTCTGAGTGGTCCCTTTACGGTCCAGCCTAATATTGTTCTCACAGCGTATGGTCCATCATCCATACTGCTGACCACTTGTCATGGCTCCATCGCCTTGGGAACATTTGCTCTTATGAGTAATCCAACCTCTGCTTGGATAGTGGGATGTTTCACCTCCCTTAGGTGAGACCAACTGTTAACATCCTCTTGACGGGGAATATTATCTTTGGTTACAGGGATGTTTTTTTGTGAAAGCACCTCTGAAAGTTCGATAAACTGGTTGCCATCTAGGCTACTGATTTCCAGTCCAGTCACAATGCAAGCATTCATAACAGATTCGTTTCCCATTGTTCGCAACAAAATGCTTGCATTGCATCCATTCATGTTCAATTGGTTTATTAGTGACTCTGTAGCGAAAGTAGCTGAGCTACCTGGATCCAAAAAAACATCCATTGTCACTGCCTTGGTTCCTTTTTGTGCCTTGACACTCACTGGAATGATTGAAAGAAGTTTTCATCATTTGCACAAGGGCACTTGATATGGATTGTTGTTCACAGCTTTATTTTGCCGTTTCTTCTCGCGAGTCTTTAGTTATCATGTGCAGCAGTGTGGGATGCAGTCGAGAGCATTCTTGACATTGAACTTTCTCTTTGCAGCTGGTACTCATATGACCGTGTTTCAGACATGCAAAACACAGACCTTTGCTTCTCAAGAATTCAATCTTTTCGTTGTGTGGCTTGCTCTTGAGTTTTCTGCAGACTGTGCCACTCTCCGTTGCAATAACTACAAGGCTTGCTGTTTGCGTTCAGTGAGACAGTTTGTGTGTTTGGTGCTGCTTGTTTGTCGTTTTCTGACTTGACTTTGTTTTAGGTTCGAGGGTGTGACAACGGCTGTTGTGAACACCTTCTTTGATTTGAGTGTCTCTGCGTATTGTGATTTTGGTTTCTGTCGGACAGGGTCTCTTGTGCTTGTGGTGGTTTCTTTTATGTTTCCATAGAGTGAGTGTAATAAATACCTCACTTGCTTATTGACAAAGTCGACAGAATCCTTGGACTTCATTCTTTTCTTTGGTTTTTCTTGTAGGTCGCATGCAGACTTTCTCCAAGTTTCATTGAGTTTGTATGAAAGCTTATTACCCAGTGCCTTTATGTTAGCTGTGTTGTCCAAGTCTTCCGTGTAGCTGATATCTGTCATTGTGTTGGAGCAGCCTGTGAGGAATAATGCGAAGGACTGTAGAGCGGCGCCATCTTCTGGCTTGATTGTCTGCAAATCCAAAGCCTCCTTTATGTAGTCTTCTGCTACCTTGTAGTCATCACCGAAAAACTCCTTTAGCATTTGTTTTGCTTTAGCACCTGCTGAAGGTTCCATGTGGATGCAGCTCTTAGCCAATTCATGCGGTTGTCCACTTGTATACTGCAGCAAAAATTGAAGGTGATCACGATTGTCACCAGTTCGGCCCTCAATTCCATGTTCAATAGATCTGATAAAGGATTTATATTCAAGCGGATCACCCTTGAATGTTGGAATGGTGAGACCAGGAAGTAAAGATGCCCTGTGATTCTGCACAAGGTATTCTGTGACATTGGCTTGCTGAGAGATGGCCTTGCATAGAATATCAAACACTGGTCCGTCATTGAATTCCATGTTCGGTGCAGGCGAGGCTCTTTTAAGCGGTGCTGGCTGAACATTGTGTCTAACATTGGGTGTAGGTGAGGCGTGCTGTGATGGTGGTTGAGAGGTAGTTTTCACCTCTGTTTCGCCAACCTGTTTCTCAACTTCAATGATGCTCATATCCGCTTGTGTATTCATATTTTTGCAAAACTTCCATTTTTGGATCCGACTCAACAAGAGCAGTCTGCATTGCGTGCATTTCTTTCTAGCCTCTATTGCAGCTTCTATTCTTTTTTGCTCTGCCTCAAACTCTGCCTCTCGCCGTTTTTCTTCCGCTTGCAATTGAGCCTCCCGGCATCTGTTTTCTGCATGCCAATCTGCCTCTTCCTTTTCTATGGCTAACTACTCCCATAAAGCTGCAGCCTTTGCCTTTAATGATGCGCGCTCCATCTCTGCCTTCATTCTGACTGACGAAGATGATGACAACCTGCTTCCATATAGCGATCCGTATCTACTTGAGCGTTTAGTTGTCGATTTTGATGATAAAGACCTATTATCTGCGTGTATTACTCGTCTATTGCACTCTTCTGCCTGCACAGAGCGTTTCATGACCTCTATCATCCGTTCTTCACCTTTTTGATTTATTTTTAGGATCAAACCAATTCTTTTGATCATCCAAATATTCGGCCATAACTCATTGCAAACCAGAATTTAGGCCTGAAAAGTGCTGATGCAAACAACCAAAATTAACAAGCAATTTATTTTTAACAATGTCGACATTTGCATCGTCTTCCATTCATTGTTCAATCTGCTTTACCATGCCAGTTAGCTGGGTTAGCTTGTACCTACGTGCCTGGATTTGTCTGATCTTATGTTCTTCTACAGCCTTCTCGGTCATTTTTACTGTACGTTTTCCACTGTCTTGTTAATCCATAACAAGCTAAATTTTCCACACTTTTAGTAAAAATATCAAAGCACCGTAGAATGCATTACGCATAAAATGCGTTCCACTTCATCATTCAGCCAAATGATGTCCTTTCTCTCTTTTGCCAACAAAAACACATACATCGCAATGTACTCCCAGTGTCGTTATCTTCCCCTCCCCAAACACCGCTATTCTCTTCCCAAAATCACTGTGATATCCGTACCAAGTTTCCTTCTTCCGTTGTCTGTTTCGAGTCAGGCTGTTCCAAATTCCATTAATCTGTGAAGAGCAAGTTTTTTGACTAATAATGTAGGTTTCCAATGAATGAAGCCTTAGCTTGACGCTCTAACGATTCCCCTCGACTTATTCTACATCAAAACAAAACCCACAGGACTACTCTGTAAAGTTGAACTGTTTACGTCGACACAAGAAAAAACAAAAACAAAATTGGTACAGAACAATCGTCAATTTCTAAAGTTCTCTAATATCTGAACCAAATTCAAGAGAAAAGTGTTCACGAGGGAGAGAGGTCAAAAAACTGTCTGGCTCCTCTCTCCACTGCCTGACTGCACACTGAATTACAATTCACACTCCTCCACTGGCTAGCAATTAAAGGAGCACAGTTACCAGGAAGCAACGATCACCGTCACCATTTCTCAAATATTACAAATATAATACAAACAAGATTTATACATTTTGAATTATTCACACACATTTTAAGAGCTAGAAATAAAATAATTAACTTATTGGATTACTGTAAATATGAACTGAAAATACCTCAACCTGTAAATATTCCTTCCAATTACTTCTAAATCAATGAACCATGTAAATGACTGTTATTTTACCTATGAACTTAAATTATTTCATGCTAATGATAATAATAATAAACTAAAAAATCATAAAATAATAAACACCAATAAACTGCATTTTAGGCTCCAACATAATATATGTCCCAAAAGCCTTCTCCATTACTTAGGTTTTTTTTCCCACTTTTGGTGCAATGCAGGCATCAAACCAGCAGAGGGCACACATCAAAGACAGAGCAGCAACCACAAATGGCTGACACAAAAACGCACTCCTCCCCCATAAGAGAATGTAGATTTTTGCCCAAGGAGAGATGAAACTTTCGCTGCTACTGAAGATGTTGTCCGTGTCGGTTTCTTATTTCAGGTGAAAACACATGAAAACTGCCATAACCATGTGTAAAAGTGTTCACCAACTCTAAGTCCATGAATGCTAATCAAGGTAAGTACAGCTACGTCATTATCATTAACATGTCATTCCGATGTTCCAGTAGAGAATTACATGCTGTTAAAAGTCTGCAAGCAAAATGCGAACACAAGCAGCTACACTAGACTAAGGGGCCAGATTAGACCCTGTGCACTCATATGATGTCATTGGTCATTCATTGTCACCATGGCCGGAGTGGGACTCATTTTCAGCCTGGGAGTTTCACTTCTCAGAGCAGCCCACTTTGGCGTAAGCAGGGGTGAAAAGAAGACCGTTTTAGCTCTTTTGATTTACTTTTTACTATCCATTTTTTAAAGACAAGTAGGTATCTCCCTTATAAGGAGGAAGGACAATGAATAATAAATAGAAAATAATAATGTTAACACTAACACTACTCACTGGCTTCTGCCAAAGTGAGAGACAGTCACATCTCTCCACTCTGTCGCTTTTTATTACTTTTAGTGCTTCTATTGCTTTTTATTGCTTTCTATTCCTTTCTGCTTTGTACTTTCCTTTTGTTAGTTCCTGTAATCAACTGGATTATCAGGATTTTAACATTTTAAAGCAATTGTAGACCGCGATTCGTTATTTTCTAAGTTTTTATCTTTTCAACATAAGTCCTACTAGCGCAGCCTGCTAGCCTACTAGCAGTATTACCACTAGTGCTGAGGGGCGGGAAAGAACGAGAGAGTGGCACTACCAGCACTAGCTACAACTAGCCCAGCCTAGCATACAAAGCTTCACTAGTAGCAAGCAACTGCGGAGGATACACCATGCCTCCTCACACCAGGGAGTCCTTAAAATGCACAAACTGCCATAGACTGCTGCAGAAGATTTCTCTGCTCGAAACCAGGATATTCGCGCAAGAAAGAGACAAAGATGAACTTCAGGATACAATCCCGATGTCACCCATCATCGGTGAGTTAGCTCAGAGAGTTACCAACTCTGGATGATACTGTTACTTTTACAAAACTTGGCAAGACAGAGAAAGAACAAAAGAAGAAAACCGAGCCAACAGCGTGTTCAACCTATAAGCTCGGTGCCAAGCCCAAAAACAGAACCAAGAACAAGGCCATTGTCTGCCCTCCATGTCACCAGACCCAGGCCATCCTCCCACCTCCATGTCACCAGATCCAGGCCACCTTCCCCCCTCCATATTTCCAGATCATCCTCCACCCTATTCCTCACCCCCACCTCGAGTTTACTTATAAATTAGGATACACCATGCCTCCTCACACCAGGGAGTCCTTAAAATGCACAAACTGCCATAGACTGCTGCAGAAGATTTCTCTGCTCGAAACCAGGATATTAATACTGTACAGTGTCCTTGAGTTTGAGAAAGGCCCTTCAAATCGAATTTATTATTATTATTATTATTATTATTATAAAATGGAGCAACTGGTAAATCACTTAACTCATCCCCCAATCTCAATCTCTTCTCCAATTTGTCCTAGCTAGCCCACGACCTTCCTAACTTTAACTTTATGGATGTTTGTAGATCTGGACAAACAGATATCATTTGGTGATTTTCAATCTTTTGAATACCGTTCTGTTGTATTGAAATGTTCCCCTCAAGTTCTGCTATTAATTATTTACAGGCCACCAAAATATTCTCTCAACTTATTTGCTGACTTTACAGAGCTATTGTCTAATATTTCCACTGACTTTGACTGTCTAGTTATAACTGGTGGCTTTAATATTCATATTGATGATTATAATGACAATGGTGCTAAATAACTATTTGCTATTTTGGACATATTTGAACTGTCTCAGCATGTGAAAGGGGCCCACCCATAGTCAGGGGCACACTTTGGACTTGATTATCACAAAGGGTCTCAATATTTCCAATGCTTTTGTGATTGATCCTTCCTTATCTGACCATTTCTAGGTTTACTTTGATATGTCCTTTATTCCTGACATCCATATCAACTCAAATACTGTTAAAAAACGGTATATCAATGAGAACACTAGAGCACTCTGAAAACACCATCTCTGTTACCACCTCTCACCTCAAGTTCTGCTAATGATCTTGTAGATAACCTTAATTCTAAAATTGTGAATGTTATAGATGGCATTGCACCTGCTAAGGTTAAAACATTTTCTGGTAAGCAAACAGCACCATGGAGAAATGCTGCTTCTGTAAAAGTCCAGAAAAGAGAATGCTGTAAAGCTGAACGCAAATGGTGCAAATCAAAACTTCAAGTTCATCATGACATATATAAAGAGAGCCTCCGTGCCTACAATTTAGACTTGAAAAGTGCTAGAGAATCATTTTTCTCCAATATCATTAACAACATTAATAATGCACAAACCTTGTGTGCAACCTTTGATAGGTTGAAAAATCCCCCAACACAAACAACCCTTGAGCTCCTTTCCACCCATAAATGCAATGAGTTTCCTTTTTCACTGATAAAATTGAACGCATTAGACAAGCCATCAATACTTCCATGTCAAACGAAACTGTTGGATCACCACCATATTTATATAAAAGCAATGTGGCAAGGATGACACAGTTTAATGCCATAGACTACAAAAATCTTGAGTATAGTGTGAGTGTGAGACAACTTAAGCCATCCACCTGCTGCCTCCATGGTCTTCCTATGGGTTTCTTCAAGAACATTTTTGACTGCCTGGCGATAGACTGCTAATAGTTAACAGCTCTCCCCAATCAAGCAACTTTCCAAAGGCCTTGAAAACTGCAGTTATTAAACCTCTTTTAAAAAAGTGGAGTCTAGATGCTTCTATCATTAACAACTATTGGCCGATATCAAATCTACCCTTCATAAGTAAAATCATTGAGAAAGTTGTCTTCGAGCTACTTAATTACTTCTTAGTCTCAACTGGTTCATACGACAACTTCCAATCAGGCTTTCGACCCCTTCACAGCACGGAAAGTTTGGAAACTGCTCTTGCTGAAGTTCTAAATGATATTCGTTTTAGCACTGACTCTGGCAAAATTTCAAGACTGATGTTATTGGATCTTAGCGCTGCATTTCACACTGTTGACCATTCACTACTTTTGGACACGTTGGAAAATTGGGTTGGGCTTTCCTGCACAGTGTTAAGTTGTTTCAAGTCATATCTGCAAGACAGGAACTATTTTGTTTCTATGACAACAATGTATCTGAGCTAACTAACGTAACATGTGGAGTCCTCCAAGGTTCAATCCTATCCTCTATTCAACCTCTATATGCTCCTGCTGGGCCAAACTATGCAAAATAACAATATTGCTTACCATGGTTATGCGGACAACACTCAAATCTATATAGCTGTATCACCAAATTACTATTGCCCTAACGATTTGCTGTGCCAGTGCATTGAGCAAGTCAATGGCTGGAGGTTCCAGAATTTCTTTCAACTAAATAAGGACAAAACTGAGATAATTATCTTTGGTGCCAAAGAAGAAAGGCTAAAAGTTAGCTCACACCTTGACTCCCTGTCTTTGAAAACCAAAGACCAAGCCAGAAATATTGGTGTCATTATGGATTCAGATCTAAATTTCAACAGCCACATCAAATCAGTGACAAAATCGGCCTTCTATTACCTTAAAAACATAGCAAGACTTACGACTCATGTCCAAACAAGCCTTTATTACTAGTAGGTTAGACTATGGTAATGGTCTCTTTTCAGGTCTCCCTAAAAAGGCTCTTCTGCCACTACAGCTTGTTCAGAATACTGCTGCTTGAGTCCTAACGAAGACTTACAATTTGAACACATTACACCAATTCTCAAATCCCTGCATTGGCTCCTGGTGTGTCAGAGAATTGATTTCAAAATACAGCTGCTCATCTATAAATCGTTTTGGACCAAAATACATCACTGAAATGCTTTTACAATATGAACCCACTAGACCCCTCAGGTCATATGGGACTGGTCTGTTACCTGTCCCCAGAGTCAAAACAAAACATGGAGGAGAAGCAGCATTTAGCTACTATGACTTCTTTTAAATCCAAACTAAAAACATTTATGTTCACCATTACATTCTGCTGGACTGCAAACCTTGCACTTTGACTTTTGCTAGGCTGTAAACCTTGCACTTTGATAAAATACACTTTGATTTCATTATTTTATTCTTTAATTTAAATAATCAAATACTTTTTGATTTTATTCTTTTATTCTTTAATTTAAACGTATTTTTATGCATTCTTTTTAAATCCTGTTTTATTGTCTCTGAAAATGTAATTTAACATGTTTTTCTGTGAAGCACATTGAGTTTCCCTCGTGTATGAAATTTGCTATATAAATAAAGTTGCCTTGCCTTGCCTAATGAATGACAAGATAAACAACAGAAATATCTTTTTTTTTAAATGAAATAGCCCAATAAATAACTGCTCACAGTGCAGAGGTTTTTGAACATGGTTTGTGTTCCAACCCTCAAACATAAAATATTACACAATAAATGAGTATTGTACTTGTCTACAATCACGTTATACAGTTATACACAGTCCTCTTGTAGGGACATCATAATCTCATTTTGGTGCAAATGACTGTAGCTTGGCAACAAAAGTAATTGTATAAGTGCTGCACTGTTCTCTGCTACCTAGCAATCATGTAATTCAGTGTGCATGGTTGTAACTTCTCAAATGAAGATGGCCAAACCTAACGCGTATTAAGAAAAATGTCCATTAATTTCACAAATTTCACCACGTCCTCTTCCAGCGCTTTTCTATTTTTTATCCTCACCTTCTCCACTCCCTCTTTTCTCTTTTTCCCATCCATGTTAACATGTCACACGTGTCTTTTTGCGGTTCATATAGTCTTGTAAGGTTAGACTAATAATACTGTGGCAAGCTTGCATGTAATAATACCTGGTGAAGGAGAAATATCAGTTTTTAAACCACTTCCTATACCCCATACACCGAACAACCCCAAGACAGGCTGCCTTAATTTAACAAGTGTTCAACACACACAGATTGAAAACACACAATGGCCCGTGTCTGGCCGGACCTCATTCATTGCTATGAACACTTCAATTATGGTGTTCACATTTAAATCAATACATTGAACTTCACTTCTCAACTCAAATGCTGATGATCACATAACACACCTATATCAATTAACATGAACATTAAAATAACTAAAACAGCAAGTTCAACTAAATTAACGATACTCCCATGAGCCTTTGCGCTTCATTAGCATGGAACTGTAAATAAAGAGAGCGATCAACTCCTCCGGTCGCTACAATACGTCAGGGAAGGCACGCAATCAATCGATTCGAAAGCAAAGCAGGGCTCAACCAATTTTAGGATTTGGGAGGGGGGCTGCTCTTATCCCCCTATCTGCATCCCGTTTTGGTATGGGCTGCAGCTGCTTTTCCGTGCCTGTGTGAGTGAGGCGCAGAGAGAGAGAGGGCCGATGAGAAGTCATGCGGCCCACTGCTGCCAAATGATCTATTTATACTGTAAAGTGATTTTATATCGCAAAAACCAGCAGCCCACCGGGATTCCTCCTGCCTCTCCCAATTTGCCACTCCTGCACCAATTGTCACCAATTATCCAAGTGACTGGTGGACATTATGCTGTGAATTACTGCCGCGTTACAACAACTTATGATTACAGGTTATGGAAGGAGGAAAGAAGATACAAAAAATTAGTCTTTCTTTGCTACGAGAGCACAGAGAGAAGAGGGAGATGAAGTGTAGGTGAGTGACGTTGAATAGGCTACAAGGAGTGGTAAAGACAAATAACTAATAACTTGCGTAGGGCCACACAAATAAGTGAGGCAGAGGCAAGCAAACAACAGAGGGCCAAGTTGAGCATCATAATGTAATGTTGGCCTGAGAGGTAAGGACCAGATGAAGGGCCACAAGGGGCAGGCATCAGTAAGGTGAGAATAAGGGCCTCTTGGCCAGGTTATTGTTGTAAAATAGAACGTGTTCTAAACCAACTTATCCTGGTAAAATAAAAGAGATGAATTAAACAAAAATAATAAGAGTACCCCTATTTTCATGTCCCCATAATTCTATGCCATAATTGAAAACAAAAAGCTTGGCAGTACACAGTCAAAGCACTGTATCACAGGATTATTAAAATGTGAAAGGTGGCAATCTAATTAATTAATGTTTGGATGCACTGCATGTGCCAGACAGGAGGAGCACTTCACTTTCGATTCGAGTATAAAATATATAAACTATAAAATGAAAAGAGCCTTGTTTATTTCCTGCAATTATTGTAATGTAATGAAGGTTAACGCAAGTGTAACAACATGCATTGTCATTTATTGTATTTCATTCCAATACATTAAAAATAATGTGATTTTCAAAATACAAAATACCCAAAAACTTTTGTTTAATTTTGGAATTCAGTTATTTGTTGTTCTAAAATTAATACTTTGATATCAGACAGTAACGTTATGTATTTTCAGCCTTGAAAAAAAAAAGCAGTTTCAGCCTTGAAAAAAAAAGCAGTCCCATGATACATTTATCACATCGTAGATCAAATCAAAATCGCAATATTTTTCTGAATAATTGCAGTATGATGTATTGGCACAATTGTGCAAACTTGGATGGCAGTTATCACAGCTCACCCAGAATGCTGATGTCCGACAACCAAAAACTCCTCTGAGGGCGAGGCTGTAGAAGAGCAAGATGAGGGCGCTTCCTGTGCTTCCTGGGTCAGGTGTATGGCAGAGATCTGACTGGTCACAGCTCCCACTAAGGCTCCTGCAGGCCTGCATGCCATTTCTAAGAGCAAAAACACAGAAATACATCAGACACACATCATGCTGCCTGATTCTGATATGGCTATATGTATGTATTTATGACCATTTCTTAAACAAACATATTATTGTCTGCCGTGACCATATTCCCAGCCACACTAAAGTTATAAGAACAGAGAAATTAAAATGATTAGGACAGAATAATTGATACCCTTTAGAAGTGATAATAAATAATTATCGATTGTAGTGATATTTCAAGCAGACTTTTTTCTTTAATTAGTATCACAGGTGTCTTCAATTTTTTTCATCAGTCATTTAGCCTGTGTAAATGGAGAAAAGTTCCCCCTGTGTTGTTTGGTATAATTGTGTGTGGGACCCTTAACCTAATACAGTATTTTGTAGTACAGGCAATCACTGCAATCAAGTGCTTTCTGTAGCTCTGAATGAGAATTCTACAGGGTTTTCCCTACCATTGTACGACTTAGGCACCCCCCCCCCCCCCCCCCCCAACAACACCACCAAGACAACAAGCAC
>OMOW01111781.1:0-10419 GCA_900312555.1 Lamprogrammus exutus
GTGCCCGTCCCCAGATGTTAGTGGATTACAAACTTCCTGACTGACAGGGAACAGCAAGTAAGACTGGGGAAGCATACATCAAAAACCATGACCTTAAGCACTGGTGCTCCACAAAACTGTGTGCTCTCCCGCCTTCCATACCCTTTCTACACCAAAGACTGTACTTCCAGGGCCCTTTCTGTTAAGCTCCTCAAGTTTGCAGACAACACAACACCGATTGTTCTCATTTCCAATGGCGATGAGTCTGCTTCCAGACAGGAGGTGGATCAGCTGGTGGCCTTGTGCAGCCAAAACAACCTGGAGCTGAACGCTTTAAAGACTGTAGAAATGACTATGGACTTCAGGAGGATTATTCCCTCATGCACATACACTTGTTGTACAGCTGCATTACATTTTTATTACATTTTGCTATAGTTATACCACGTGCACTACTCTAGATTCATGGCACATGCCTGTACATTGTTTTGTTTTTTTATTTCTCTCATTTCATTTACTATTTTATTACTAAAATTTACCACATGTACTGTATATACTTTTTATATTCGATGTGTATATGTTGAGCCACTACACCATAGCAAATTCCGATGTGCAAATATACTTGGCCAATAAAGTCCATTCTGAATCTGATTCTAAATGGGGCCTTAGATTCTTACCCAAACCTTAACCACAGCAAACCATTACCTAAGCCCAACTATCTCTACACTTCAATCAGTTTGAACTTTATAACTAATTAATTTCAAGATTTATGCCCGTACAAAATTTTTTGGTACAGCCTGGAAGCAGTAATGACATACAGTAGCTTTGGGTTGTAAACACTGCTGTCTGTGTCCTTGGGTGGAATGGTGTCATGGCCCATTAGTAACTCTGGGACAGTCTCATGATGTAGTCAGGAGTGACTTTCTGTTTTCATTGTCAGGCTGGAATATTAACCAGCATATTCTTTCTCTCATACTGTTTCCTTTGGCAACTCGACTGTGCTCTGTTGTGGGATCTCAGGAAGGGGAGGGGGGCACTTTGAAATCCAGTTTATGATCTAAGCTGCATGTCAACTCTTCACTGAGTTTCTTCTTTACTGTCTTTTCCAATCGTCTGCCCAATGAAAATGAAATAGCCCAACCAACAGGACTGTTTCTCCGGTTTGTCTTTTCTCTCTGTTAGGTTTAATGTAGTTGTGTCAGCACCAGTGGCCCCTCTGATGTGTTGGAGATTAAATAAGTGTTTTTAACTAGGATTCATACAGTCCCTGCAGGCTCCTCTCCTCTTCTCTTTCCTGTGTACTCCACTCCTCGCTTTCACGTTCTTCTGTCAGGCCTCAGGCAACACCAGCAAAGACTGTCTACAAAACTCTGAGCTGTGCAGTCTCACAGACAGGGACAGATATGACTGCATCATCCTGCATGCCTGCTAACACAAAAGCTCTTCTAAATTAATCGTGGGAATTCTTTTACTCTAGCGTTATTTAGCTTTCTAGGATTCTCTGTATTCTTGTGTTGTTCCATATTGATTGGATGTGGATACATACATGAAATAACACACATGGACATGAGGTTGCAATCCACATCAGCATACTGACATACTGACTTGCATATACTAGGGCTCCATGATTATAAATTTGGTATTTTTGATTATTTTATGTAATATTTCACATTTATTACTTACAAGTATTTGTGTCAGGGAACACATATATTGTATCTAAATAAACATTTTACTCGCTCTGGTTTTAGCATCTTTACTCATACTGTCTTTATATTGCAGTTAGATGATCCCTCTCAAATAACAGATTTAGGCCCGTGCCATTCTTTACCACTTTGCTTGTCAGTTTGTTTGAGTTGCTCTATGGATGAATATCTGCTTGTTGAACTCTTATTTTGATCACGTGTGTGAATGTTCTTGATCATGCTTTTTGAAACAGCTTGTTGTTCCACACCAGGATATTCAGTGGAATTGATAAAATACACAATGCTCACTTGTTGCTAATTTACACAAACATTAGACATTAACACTACTGTCACACAACAGAGTCTCATCAACACTGTAAAGCATACCTGACTCTTCTTTCTTCGATAAGGTATTGGCAAGAACGTCATCTGTGACCGGACCGCCACACCTCTGGATGCCTTCCGAATGATGTCAGCAGCCCAGTACTACCCCAAGTTACTGAGTATTATGGGTAATGTGCTGCGTTTCTTGCCAGCCTTTGTTCGCATGAAGGAGCTGTTAGAGGAAGGCTACATTGGGGAGCTTCTGGTCTGTGAGGCCCAGGTATAACAGAAATTAGGAATGTTTTTAAATTGGGATCTCTCAACTACTGATGCTTTGAGCATCGTATGTTTCTCACAGTTTCTTTCCTCTTTCCTAAAGGTCCACAGCGGGAGTCTACTGGGAAAGAAATACAACTGGAGCTGTGACGATCTGATGGGAGGTGGTGGCCTGCACTCTGTGGGCAGTTACATCATCGACCTGCTCACATTTCTGACAGGCCAGCGTGCGGCCAAAGTCCATGGCTTCCTCAAAACTTTTGTCAAACAGACAGATCACATCCAGGGCATCCGTCAGATTACCAGCGATGACTTTTGCACATTTCAAATGGTCTTGGAGGGAGGGGCCTGCTGCACCGTTACACTCAACTTCAACGTACCAGGAGAGTTTCGGCAGGAGGTCATTGTTGTAGGGACAGTTGGGAGGTTAACTGTGACAGGTACAGACCTTTATGGACAGAAAAACAGTGGTGGTGGAGGGAGTGGTGGCGGTCCTGAGCTCTTGCTTAAAGACACCACGCCTCTTGAGAAGGCTTCCTTACCAGAGAAGGCCTTCAGTGACATTCCCTCCCCATATCTTACCGGGACAATCCGCATGATTCAGGCTGTGCGACAGGCCTTTCAGGACCAAGAGGACAGGCGGACATGGGATGGGAGGCCTTTGACAATGGCTGCTACTTTTGAGGACTGTCTTTATGCTCTTTGTGTGGTGGATACCATCAAGAAATCCAACCAGTGTGGAGAGTGGCAGAACATAGTGGTGATGACAGAAGAACCAGAGGTCAGCCCAGCTTACCTGATTAGTGAGGCCATGCGACGGAGTAGGATGTCACTTTACTGTTAGCATCCAACTAACTTCACCAAGATGGTTAAACCCCTGTGTTACCATACAGATGAGGCATTGCCAGTTACTGGCTCCAGTGCTTAAATTTAGGACTACAGATTCACTGTAATACCATCCTACTATCTGTATTGTTACTGTTACAGACAGAGGTTATTGCACTATGAGGCACAGCGTTATGACTTTCCTGATGCCCTGTCTAAACAGTGGAGGAAAAGCAAATGTGAATAACAATCAAAACTTTATTTATGGAAAGCCTTTGGTCATTGGATTCAAGCCCTTCCCAGGGAGATCTTCTTGTATGTTAAGCTGTTTCATGCATCAGAAAGTGGCGATTGTTCAGTTGTAGGCATGGAGAGCATCCATTTCCTCCTGGTTGCCTCAGTCAAAAACGTTTATGAGGTTGTATGAACAATGCTGACATTTCCTCCTTCAGAATTTGCCTCTGGGTCTACTCTGGAAGACACTTTACACTGTGGGTCTGAATGAAGACAGCCAAGGACGAACGATATTCTTCGGTTATAACCGTGCCACAATATTGTTGCTATAACCTGGACTACTTGCTGTTTTACCAAGTGAATGTTGAAAATCTGCTCGATCGCTTCAGTCTCAGTCCATTCAGAATGCTCCTGTATGTGTGAAACGAGAAAAAAATCAATAGTTTGGCTGGTGAGTTTTCCTGAGGAGTTTACCCTCTGATGTAAGTATGCAATACATCCAGGTACAAAAGGCTTTTATCATCCAGCCTGGGGTAAGGTGGGCAGTTTCTTGCCCATCATGGATTGCCTTTATGCAATTTCTGTAGGTCATGCAACAGTTCGGAGTCCCGCTGTGTAACATTACACTGTTGACCAGTGGTTCCCAGTCTTGGTCCTTGTGTATCTTGATTGGCTAAACACAGCAGATTTTGCATCAGGTAGAGGGAGAGATGAAAAATACACAGTGCAAGGGTACACAAGCACCAGGATTGGCAAGCACTGATGTCCACTTTGAGTAGCCAGTGCTATATTCAAGCTGACTTATGTTGTGTGCTTGTGTATATCATTCAGCCTTACGCGTGGATATTATGACAGTCCTGCACCATGTTTTGAGTAAAAACTTAACCATGTGGGTTTTTTTATCCTCATATTTAAATGTGATGGGTAATTCCCACCAGCAAGCTGATATCATTTCATAATTAGAGGGCTGTAGAAAGCCTCTGTAAAATACACTGGAACAAACCTGATACTGGAAACCAATGGCACATAGTTATAGTGAATTAACT
Organism: Lamprogrammus exutus; assembly: GCA_900312555.1. Classification (NCBI taxonomy): domain Eukaryota; kingdom Metazoa; phylum Chordata; class Actinopteri; order Ophidiiformes; family Ophidiidae; genus Lamprogrammus; species Lamprogrammus exutus. Next base: position 4,364 of record OMOW01111781.1, read on the forward strand.
TTGCAGCACAGTGGGATATAGTAGATCATGAAAAAGATTGGATTTGCATTTCTTATGTTTCTGTCAAGAGTTAGCAAGGCAATAGAAACAATTTGCTTCTCAACTTCAGCTGCACTTTATTCCAACAGGATTGGATCATAAGAGTGTATTAGTAAGAAAAAAATGTTTTAACAGTCAAAAGGGGAAAAAAGTGACAAGAACATAGGCAGTGAGAACTTGATATATAGACAAGATATTTTCCCCACATCATGATAAGTGAAATCTAAAGTAATTAATCATTTTCAGAAAACTTTAGTACCTGCATTATATGGAGCAGAAAAGCAATGTGCAAAGATCTTGTTGATTGATGCAATAAAGATGATAAATCTAGCTCATTAAATCACTGAAATAAAAGCAAACACCAATGGCAAGGTACAGTCTGTACCCAAAACACAGAATCTGGGGCCAGTCATCAGTTTTTGTGTCTTTGATCACACTAACCGATCTTCACATAAACTCCACCTGGCATAATTCTCTTCACAACCCCAGAGCGATGTTTTGCTCACTGTGTGGATGTAGAATATCCGTAAACTGTTTTTAATCCAAAGTTCTGGCTGATGAAGTGATCTGCTGGGCATTTGTAGGACTTTGCTGTCCTGCTTAACCAAAGATGAGTCATGAAAACACAGAATATCACTTTGTCTTTTCTTCTTATAGAAACTTTCCTCGTGTTTTTAAGTGACCACATCTTCACGACACGTTTTGCACTATACTGAGGTTTGAACATTTTTCCCACTTTTACAGCTGAAGTAGTGTCACAAGATGGATGTGCTACCCCGTTTAGCAACCAAATCTGCTCCTCCACTTGCTTCGTGAGACTCGTCAAGCTTACACATATCAGCATCATGTTTGCAACTGGGCAACTGGTTCCCTTCCAAGCCGCCAACAGTAGGTGTAGAGAAAATATGCTTCTGCTCTCAGCCGTTAACTTCAGAGACTTTATTGCAGTCCTTGCAATGTGTTTATTCTGTAAGTTACTTAGTGATAGCGATGAATGTTCGATATATCTTTTCACCCACATCAGCCACTGTATTTTACTATGGAGCGAACTCCAAACATCCAGCAAAATCAAAGGACATATGTAAAATAATTTGATATCAGTGAAGGTCTGATATCTGTGAAGATGGAGTTGAAAGAAGAAAACTGTTTCACACTGACCTACAAGCCAAAAGATTGATTTATTTTTTAGTTACTTGAATGCATTGTTATTCCCGTGTGCTATCTTAAATTCTTAAACTGTGCTGATATACTATCTATGTAACAACTACTGAATATGGAAATATGAAACAAAATATGTGTTTGTCTATAGAAATAAAGAAGTACTGTATGTATTTTATTTGTAAAAAACAAACAGAAGGAAGTGGAACATATTTAGATGAAGACACTGTTGCGAGTTGGTGTATTTATTTGTTTTATTGCTGTTGCTGTTTTGTAAACTGACTGTACCGTATTTGGAGAGGAACAGTAGACTCAGGCTTTTGAGTATTTAGCCTTTAAGTGTATTTTGACTCATTTTAACGTCATTGATATGAAAAACCTTGTCAAATCACTCTGAGAAAATGATCATGCACACATTAAAGTCAAGCTATTACTCTTTTAGAGATCTCAGTCAAAACATAAAACTCAAGTCTACACTTTCGTCCACTATGATTTTAAGATATCAGTTCAGTATCAGTTGTACCTGTTCATAGCTCATATATCATGGTAATATATGACTCTCCCCTTTCTTTATTGTTTTAATGTGTCAGATCATGCTTTAAAGAGAGGTCAATATTTGTGTCCTGGCACACTTTGGCCCCTTTTACACTTTGCATTAAAATGTGATCTCAGTACCTAGATACATTATCTGCATAATGATGACAGGACAGCATTTACAACTTATCTGGATGCTTCCTGCATTGTGATTGAATCTCGACTGGTGGGCTGTGACACTAAAAGCTCATCCTTACTCCTGTCTCCATGGGCGATCTTGATCCATTTATAAAATAATAACTTTTTGTGTGGGCTGTTACTTTTGTGGTGAGTCTCCCGTTCAAAACAACTTTATTAACTCGAGTGAGCAGACGTGGGTTGACATTTTCAACTCATGGGCAGTTTTTTTTCATGAATGTGTCCCCACTGTTGCATTTACACCAGGATAATAATAATTATTATTATTATTAAAATGATACTGATTCTCTAGGCAAGTCATCTCAGAGCCTAGGAGCCAAAAGCTCGGTCACCTTTAGCCTGGACCGTGATCACAATGTGACCACATCCATATTGGATAGAATTCAAATCACAATGCTTTCTCTGTATATGAATTGTAGTCACAGTAGAAAGTAAAACACACCCTTGCTAAGCAGGCTGTGGCAGAAAACACTGATAAGCTATCATCACTCACAAAAGATAACTGAAGTAGTATCAGTTGCGTAAGTACCTTATCAAACCAGCATATAGACTTTACCCTTTTTGTTTGATAAGAATTCTTAAAATATTGATGCCCTGTTGAAACCAAGAAAATGTGAACTAGAATTCCTAATTCAGGGTTGAATTTGTCTTCATTTCATTGATTAATACACTTGGTTGTACGTATAACGCGTAGGGTGAGCATTCTTAAGGAAGCCCAGAACTAAAACTTGTATGGCAGTTCAGCTTAATGCCATGTGGCTTGTGGGATTGCTGGCAAGTCTTTGGGGTCATCAGGTGGGCACGTTCATTAACTGGTGTTTAGTTGAATTTGGCCCACGACGCCAAAAAGGCACTACAGATAGCTCTAATGTCCCACAACCAAGCCCCTTTGTCTGCCCCCACAAACCGACACCTCTCTGTGTATCGTGTTAGCTAGTTAGCAACCATGTTAACTATGTTAGCTTAAACAAACTGCTGTGATTCTTGAGGCTATCCTGGCTGAAACTCCAGTCAATGAACACAACATACAACACAACTAAAGGCAAATCTACTGAAACAGGCTTTAACCATGAGCAACGACCCTGCTACCTGAAGTTAGCTTGTTACCTACCTACATTGATCAACCCCATTTCATTAAAAACATGTAAGTTATCCATCCCTCATGTATTTTGAAATATTTTAATGTGTTCAGCTGTGGGGTCTTTGGTTTTTCCCCCCTTTTTTTTTTGTTAATCCAACATCCGCTTTGGAGCACAGCAGTGAGTTGCATAGCCCGGGAGCTAAACTGTTACAGGAGCCACAAAGCAGCATCGGCTTTCCTGCCGATTAAATAAACTGCTCCAGTGTCCCAGGGGTGAAACGATGTTAGAGTAGCCACAGTGACAAATGACAGTTCTTTTGACGAGTTTGAGACATCTGTTTTATTTCAGTTCTGTCGTAATGAGTTCAGCCATGTCCACACAGAACCATCTTCCCCCACAGAGATGCAATTAAACAAGTTGACGGAGGTGCCCCCTGTCATCTGTCCATCCAAACATGTAACATGTAGGATCCCACAAGGGTCTTCATTTCACCTGGCACAGATACTTCACAGAATATTGAAACAAGGATAAGGACTGTAGTGACATGATTTTCTCATCTATCAAGTAATTACTGCTCATTTGTGGTGTTTGTGATATACTTTTCACTGAATTTGGTTTCGAGTTGTCTTTATTGAAGCTTTTTAAAAGCTTCACTGTAAAAAAAAACCTGCTAGACAGGACATCAAATCTCTGGCTTTTAAGCCTCTGAAGTTGCAGCAAATTAAGTGCATGATTCTTCCACACTTCATTCTTGGTTTGTTATGTGTGTGTGTGTAATTTTTATAATTCTAAAAATTTAAATATTTTATAAAGCTCTCACTCCCAGACAATTCCTGATTTTAGAATTTTTTTCATAAAGTCTCAAAAACTAGACATTTTTTATCAATAGTCTGCATGTGAAGAAAAACCAACAAATACAGAAAAAATGGGGAAAAAAAGTTCTCCGTATACATAGATTCATACACGTCTCTCCATGGAGGTGCAGTAGACATCAGTCACATATCGAAGAAAACCTCAGTCTGACCAATAAACCATGAAGTAATAACTAGGTTTGATATTCTGAATTTGATTAGTAAGATTTTAGTGATAATTTAATGGTTTTGTATAAGGAGTTCATGCATGTTTAACACTCTACAGATGTTGTGATATCTGATCCCAGTGAGGTCCACATAGGCATCACAATGTTCCACAATTTTCAATGTGTTGAGCACCACAAATGAAATGCAGAAAGTTGGACATGTCAGAATCTAGGAAACTCTGAAATGATCTGCCATAAAATCATAGCAGTGGTTCTGAAACTGTTGTGGTAGCACCACTGGTGTTACTTGTCGTATAAATCTGCAGAAAAGAAAATGTTTAAATTTTATGGATATTACATAATTTCAGCAAATTATTCATGGATAAATCAGGTTTATTAAGAAATGTTTTAAAAGATTTTTTTTAAATTAAGAATTACATTTTTCATTTGTTTAAACCCAAGTCACCCTTTGTGCACACTGCTGCTCAGAGGTGAAACATTTAAGAACCACTGTAGCAGAAATATAAACAAAGTAGGTAGTGTAAAATGTGCCCCTTATTTTTCTGTTAAATATCTCTTGACTGATTTTTTAATATTTCCTATTAAATATTTGAGCCATTCATATTTAATTTTTACAATTTTGACAAATTGGTACACGTGATAGATGATGGTTTATACAGAAGACACTTGGGACAGTGAGGCTTGTGTACTCGTGTCTCTTATAAAACTGTTTTCTACAGACTGCCTCTTATAAGATGAGCTTATGAAATAAGATAAAGTGTCTGGCATTCATGGTGCCAGAAATAGTCTTCGTAAGTGCTTAGCTTGCTGCTTGTGTCCTGTAACGAATGTTTCTGTGCTTCAGAGAATATCAGCAGGTGCTTTAGTTTCACTTTGCATCTGCACTTCGATGCTTTGTTTGCTGACTGTGACAATGATCTGCTTGTTCTTGCTTTGCCAACATTTGCAAACTGTTGAGGAAAGGCCTTTGCTTACTAAGGCAGAGAGAATGGAGGGAAGGTGGAGGTGGGATGGGGGGAACGACCTCAAATAGGCACTACTTCTGTGCTTGGAGATCGTTACTTAGCAACCAGAAGCCACATTGCCAAAACGAGGTCCTGAGTTCCATCTTCACTCACACAGTAACACACTACCCTCACTTTCTACATGTCTGCACAGTGCTTTCTCTCTCTCTCTCTCTCTCTCTGTCTCTGACATTCACACAGTCTCTCAATTTCGCATCTTCAACTGACTAGTAAAAGGATGAAGTCACAGCTTGGATGTTGGTGTTGAGAAAAGGAACCGATTCACAAATTTGGTGACTTGAGACTTTAAATGAAGACTTACAACTCTACTTTGAATTCTGACTTGCTAAGACGTATTCCCTTCACCAAACCAAACATGAAAAATTTTATAATTCTCCAAATATTCAATTGATATTGTCATATCTACAGGATGTGTTTTAATCGAATTATACAATTTATCCAGAAATGAATAAATATACGTATACGTATATATGTTTAAAAGCATTTACAATTTCTGTGAATCGAGTATACAAATTATTATCCTGGCATCAAATTTGGTACAGAGCCCATTACGATTTGTTTAGGACTCGAAACTCAAACTTTAGAATTTGTGATTCTGGTGCCAAGTCAGGTCAGGCTGACATGGGACCTACATGTGACTTTCTCAACAATGACTTGCTCCCACCTTTAATATTAAATAAGCGTTGCGCTGCAGTGTTTTATGCCCTCCCCTGGGGCACACACATACACAGACAGGGAGAGAATGATTCTACTGACCTCTGCTGGCTATTGTAGGTACTGCAGTAGTTTTAACTAGTTGGGGGGGGGGTATTGTTTTTGCTCGGAATTTAGTTATTATTATTATTAGGGGTCAAAGCACGAAGTGCTGGAACCCTATTGTTTTTGCTCGGATTATTATTATTATTATTATTATTATTATTATTATTATTATTATTATTATTATTATTATTATTATTATTATTATTAATTAATTAATTAATT